>OMLM01014126.1:0-12500 GCA_900302695.1 Helostoma temminkii | reverse complement strand
ACAGGTGAACACAGTTTCATGTTTGTGCCACACAAGGGAATTTTCCCCATGGTGCATCACAAGGGAAAACGTGATGTTGATTGTTGACAGCAATGTCTGAACAGACCAACAAGACTGAGAGGATGTCAACGAAAATAAGAAGCCTAAACTGTACATACGTTTTTATTTTGTTTTGTTTCACTAGCCATAATTTTATGTTTTGTTGTTGTTGTTGTTTGTTTGTTTTTGTTTTATTTTGTTTTTCTTAAAATCAGTAAAGATGAAATTTTGTGGCAATCATGCAGTAATTAGTATCATGGTGAAAAAGTATCTACACATTTTGACCAAAATGGCTTAAAGGACAAGAAAACAACTTTTCATTGTGCTTTAACAGAGACAAAAAATTGATGAGTTGAAATGTAAATTGTTATAAGTAATAAGTTTTCGGGGGAGTTACTACTTTTTGCCAAAGTGAATGAGAAAAACTGCAAATGTTGGCTAATGTGATCTGATACAGGTGAAGAAGGTAAAGGAAAAGCACACTCGGAAATCCTTACTTGACAGGTTCCCAGGATTCCCTTTCAAATCCTCTGTGAATGGACTGAGCAATGGAGGACTCCATCAGATCCACATATCGCACCACCAGGGGGGCATACAGGTCCTGCAGGTGTTTGTGGAACTTGCCATTGCACAAGTTATCTGAGGAAGAACATACGAAAGAAGAGCTGACACACGGGAAGTGACAAATCACATGTTTTGTCTTGTGATAATAGCTTAGTGTCAAAATGCACAGTCAACAAAATGCAAGTCATTACTCTCCGGACTGTAGTGGGTTCTATACCAGTCTATAAAAACACAGAGGGGCCGCTGTAGGAGAAGAAAGCAGGCAGTTCTGAAGGTGACGTTTTTTCTGTTTCTGTGTGGAAATGTTATACGTGTCCTAACTTCTGTCTGTTTTTATGTTTCTGAAAAGAGGTGAAAAAGGATGAAGTCTGTCTGGAGTGAGCTTCAACGTAAACGGCGTATCGAAGTTAGCAGCAGGGAGAGTTTCAAAAGTGAAGGGAACATGTCAGGTACAGTACAGCTAAAGTGATGGAACTGTGGAGGGTTGCAGGTAAGTTTTTGTGCTGCTTTGCATAAGAAGCATTTATCTACACATGTTGATGTCAATGAAACCACACAGCTTAAAGGCCTCGCTGTACTTTTCAGTCATCTGTCTCATCGTATACATTTGAATGATTGAGCAAATGAATAGTGGTGCTTTTCACGTTGGTCATGTTTACAATGACCTTTCATATTTTTACATGTCCATATGGTTGCTGAGTTGCAAGATCCATTAATCTGAGGAGCAGCAGAGTAAATAAGAGAAAAGAGAATACAGTAGATCCTAGATATAGTTACAATGTGGAACGTTCAGAGGGCCTGCTGTGTTTGGCTTTAGCAGGTATGACACAGCACATCCAGTTTTCAGTCTCTCTAAACAAAAGGTCGTAGTCTCTGGGGATTTCTAAATCCAACCCATCACACACACTTCCCCCAGACTCCGTCGGCTCCCAACTGGTAAAAAGGCAACACTGACAAAGACCACAGGAGATAAAATGGAGGCCAGTGTGTGCTAATGTGATGCCTCACGGCTCCATGCAGTGTGTCTGCTTTTCCTCTCCCTTTCCCTCTTTGTTTTTCTCTCCCCCTCTGAGCATGTGTGTGTTTGTGTTTGTGTGTGTTGGCACTGGAGTCAAGGTCGATGATACACAGTAGGTGCAATGTTTGTTGTGTTCCCTGATTGCCACTCTCCCAATTAGCCACTTGAGCGGCTGCTGTCCACTTCGATGTGTTGTGTCCAGGAGTGTGTTCACAGGGCTCTCCGAGGCCCAGCTACCACTGCTTTAGACCTCATTAACTCCTCAAATGGCAGCCCGACTTTGGCGCCTGTCTAGTGCTAGGGCTATTTACTGCTACATACAGTAAGTGCACCGCTGTGGGGCAACACAGCAGATGACCTTCTGTTGAAAAGATGTCCTCATGATGATATGCTTTGAGTGTGCACTTGTTATGCTGTGTGGGCAGGGGAGGGCTCTGTTGGCTGTCATTGGCACTGAAGCTGGTTTGTTTTACGGCCCTCTGACTAAAATGTGACACACAGTAGGTAGGCAGAGTAGGACAGGACACCAGCACAGGGTGTGTATCTCATCAAAGTAGGATCCTCAGCTTGTTGAAGTGGCTTCATCTTAAAACTCATCTCCTCTTTAAAGGCAGGGAGGAAGAGAAGAATCAGGTTTTGTGTGTGGAAATGCTGGAACTCTGGAGGAGCTAAGGAAACATTGTGATGTCACTGGGGTAATTTTGGCTTGTGTTTTGGAGACTGTGTTACAAACTCCGGGTTGAATTTGGAAAAATTGGGAATCTACAGGCCCTTCACCTCTACAGGTGAAGTCCATGTTACCTGTGAACCTTACTACAGAGTAAAGTAAGTACTACAAGTAGTAAGTACTACAAGAGTAAATCTTCTATGTTGCAAAGATTCCAGATGAATGCATGACTGTTTATAGCAGTGCTAACTGTATTACTGGCAGCACTGCCCTTCCTGCTGTTTATTGCTGCTTGGTGTCACTATGGCCATCACTATGCACTTCAGCAGCCATTGTTATACAACAGACATCATGTAGCAAATGAGATTGTGACAAATTTGATGACTCAAAGTGAGCATAACAAGCTATTTGCAGCTCGTTCTGTTCACCTGAATGCGTGGACCACGTTCTGGCTTCTCCTTGACTCCCGACTGACACCCTGAAAAGGGGAAGCATTCCCCAGGGATAATTAGCACCCTGCAGATTGAGTCCACATTGTGAACAGTGAAGTGTATCCTTTACAGCACCACGGACAGCTCTACAGATTCCTGCAGGCAAGTGCAGGCAGTTCATTAGAGAGATTGCTGGCCTGCAGCAACCAGCATCAAGACCTGACCATTATCTTCAGTCAGACAGTTCTCTTTTTCACACGCACACACAGTATGTAAACCGCTCCGGGTCAAAAGTAAATGTTTCACATTGAAACAGACACACTGGAGTTTCAGGGAGCTTGTGTACAGTCAGCAGCAGCTGTAGACCTTCATTAAAATGCTCTTGTTTTTTATGTTTGATTACCATAATCAAACATACCACAATACCACAACTGGCAATTTCCTTCAAACAAGAAAGTGCCAGATATACAGTACAGTGTCAAAAGGACAGATTGATATGATGCATGTAGCTCCACTTGTCTAATGTATGTGGGCTTTTATTATGTGTATTTATTGATATTGTTTCTCATAATAGCTCCTCACTTACAGTCCACCCTCAGGAAGTCATTGAGCAGCTGGAAGAGGGGAAAACTGTCCCAGCTGTCAGGTGGCTGAACTTCGAGAGCTGCATCCATGTCGGCTGAGTATAGACACAGGAAAGTCTCGGCGTGCTCCACCATCAGGTCTGACCACCATGCAAAGGCCTCAAGATGGACAAGAGGAAAGACAGAGAGAGAAGAGAAATGGAAGAAAACCCAGAGGTTGAGAGTGAAAGAAAGGAGACAAATTAGGAAAAACAAAGAGTACATGTAAGTGCTCCCCAGTGGGCACATCTTTAAGAGTTTACAGTTCACAGTATGAATCTCATTTACCATAAAGGCTGAGGATATAACGTAACTCCACTGACTACTGCAAGGGCTCTTAGCTGTCTGTCTCTCTCTCTCTCACCATATGAAAAGTTGTTGCCTCAATGATTTCACTGCATGATCTCAGGGGAATTCTTCTTCACAACCCGAAGGAGGAAAAACAGTGCTTGGGCACGGAAAATAACAGGCTTTTCTGTTGGCCCACAGAGGAAACAGCAGCAGCTCCTTAACAGGCATGGCAGGGAGCTACTTAAACACTCACCCGCAGCTCCTTCAGCAAGTCTATCAGAAGAAAGGAGCTGGAGAGCTGCACCACGCTCATATCTCCCCATCAAATAGACACAGTGAAGTGACTGTTTGGGACCGCGCTACTCTCATGCACATCAAAAACACTTGCTTTTCTCCATGCACCCCCACTCTTGCTGGCCCTCTTAAGAGGGACCCCTGAGGATCCATGGTGTTTGCTCATTCACATCAAGCTGTCAACACTGTAATGTGAATGTACCCATGGGCTTACATGGTGGATTTGGTGGTACTGCTGCTGAGGGGAAGGGGGTCATGCACTTGCCATGGGAGCTCTTAGCATTGGATATTTGGTATGGGAGGGATAGCAAGAAGGTACATTCAGTCAGTGCCACCCATGTAATCATCATTTTTACATTAGAGACTTGGTGTTGATACTAGTAAGTGGCAGATAGTAGACAGATAAGTAAAACTTATGTCTGGATGTTTCTTAAACTTTATTTGAAAAACATGCCTGAGATTCTTGTTTGGTCTCAGACATGGTCTTTGCTTAGTCTCAAATTTTGCTAGTTGTGTTTCCATATACTAAAAAAGATCAAACCTCCTGTAACAGTTGCAGATTATAGAACAACTTACTGTTAGACTAGCACATTTTGGCTTGTGGCCTTGCATGCACCTTGAAGTAGGTGAAGTTGTGCCAGGAATCTCTACTTTCCCTCCCTTTTACTAACAAACAAACACTGCCACCAGAAATCAGAAATCTTGCTTTGTGCACCTCCATGAAACTGCTTGGAAGTACAGCTGTAAAATTGTGAATAACAGTTTACTACCACCTGCCTAATTGAAGAATGGAAGCCCATTCTGCCATTAGAAGCTAAAATAAAGAAGAAAAGTTTGTCAAGATATTAAATAGCAATGGGAAACCCAAATTATAGGAGAAAAAAGGTGACTTAGTATGTGTAATTGTAAGATAAAACATCCATCTGAAGAATGCAGGCTGGATGCACCTCGGGTGCTAATTATGTGAAATTTCATATTCAGATTTTTAATAAATGTACTGTATGTATCATTTGTTAAGAATAAGAAAACCTGACAACCTTTTTTGTGTGATATGCTTCAGCTGTATTCTGGGGTTTTGACACTGCATCCAGTTTCATCAGACAGCCATTCTACTACCAGCTGCTATTTTGGTTTATGTTGCCATTACTTTCTTCATATGTTTATAGAGGCAGGACAGAAGAGTCTGAGAGGATTACAGACGTGTTCTTAAAAATGTGGATCAAGAACCTGCTTTGGATTTTACGCCTTATTTTTGACAAAACCTAGAAGTTGACTGTAGTAATGAGTGTGAATGTTCAAATTGGTGATTACATGGGAGGAACAAAATGGGGCTGGTGAATAGCCTGAGCAATAACCAGCATTAGAGCCACACAAGTGAGCCTGAATAAAAGGTAAGTGCACTAAAAATAACCTTGGGGTCTGATTGTGTTTTCATCAAAAACTGACAAAAACAACAAAAAAAAGAATTAATTTGAATGTGTGCCAGAGTTGAAGTCTAACGCTGGTTAGGCTAGCTTACCAATGTTCTCACATTCGTTTTAATTTATGCAGTGTAATGCATTTTATCAAAATGCATGAGTGATTCTGTGATCTCTGATCACACAAAGCATGCCCTGCATTTTCTCCATTGTGTGCGCTGAGGGATTCAATGGAGAGGAATGACTTTCTTTAAGAACGTGACATCACACCTGCAAGTCTTCTTACTGGACTGTACTGGTAGAATAACTACCACATGAACCTGGTCAGGATTTTCAGGGATGATGTGGGGTAGACTCACAGACATCAAATCAACATCAAATGTCATGATTCTACATTCTGTTATGTCAGAGTGCAGGTTAGTGATTTAAACAAATCAAACACACTGTGCTTGTCTGTGTTCCTCATCTCCAAAAGGCCAAACTGTTGCTAGCTTAGAAGCTAACAAGCATTCCACAAGCACTTGATTAGCAGTGATCACAAGCTGAAAAGGGTTCTGGGGTCATTGTTGAGAAGGAAAACAATATTGATCCTCTACAACAATAGCTGTGTCTTTAATCACATGCACGGGACTTACAGTAAGGGAAGGGTAGGAGATGGGGCGTATCGTACAGTCACATACCTCTTTTCCCTGTTCACACATTTTCCCGCAACAAAATAAATGCAGAGAGGGAATAAATCTTTTGGTTAAATATTAAAGAGTCAAAATCATGTGATTTACAGTAGTATAAGTAAACTGCACAGCATTCACAGTAAAAGAAAGATTCATCTAGATGAAGGAATCTTGAATGTTTTCAACCCTACTGCGTCTCTTTTCCCTCAGGCTTCGTGATGTTTTGTCTTATCTTTCAATATCTTATTACCAGGCAAACTAGGAAGCGTCTCTGCTGTGATATAAGGATAGATCTGATAGAAAATTCTCCACTGCTGATACAAACTTGCCTTTATTCTCAGTATGTACTGTGTGTCAGGTGTGGCCCACTGTGCAGACGAGACACAGTACAGCGATTCAAAGTAGCAGGTGGTCACTGCTGAATAACTTTGTATTTACCATGTGGAATCTGACTGTACATGAAACTTTAAGACCCAAAGTCTGAATGAATACAAAACAACTTGTTCAATTTATCTTCTGAATGTAATCTTTAGCTCCCCTGTAGGGATTCTGATGATTTTAAAAACTCTGATGGGGACAAAGGTAAACACATTCAATTGTGAGTCTAGAAATGGGATTTGTGAGTCAATATTCCAAACATCACCAAACTTTGTAAAAGATAAATCTGATGAAACACCTGAAAACAGTCCCTATGGCTTACTGTATACTTCACATAAATAAACATAAATAGACGTTATGTGCCTCCTATCTGACATGGGTGTTATTACAGGAAAGCATCAGGATTTGATTTGAAATAAACCTTTCAAAAATTTATTTTTCAGGTCCAACTCTGTGGCCTTAGTGAAGGAAATCAGGTCTTTTCAGTTCAGTAAGAATTAGTGTGGTCTGGAATTTCCATTATCAAAAAAGATCTACAAATTCATGATGTGTTCTTATATTGATGAATCCCATCCTCCTTGTAAACTGAAACTATTTCTCTTTAGTGCAGGTAAACGCTCCACCATGACACTGCAAGGCTGTGTGCACAATATTTACAATATAACATATCTATTTCTAATATTGATCAAATATTAAAAACATAGTTTCTCCTCTGAAGGACAGGTTTGGCTACAGTTATGTGAGCTGAGTGATTCTTTGTGTGTAAGTTATAATAAAAATGTCTTGGTTGGTGAATGAGGCCCTTTAATATTTGTGTTACTGTTATAGTGGTGCTGATTATAACCACTTCATTAGCTGATTAATCCATGATTATACATAGTATTTTACTATTCTACTAGCAAATCATGTGTGTTGGCAAAATGTATAATCTCTCAGCAGTTTGCAATAAACAAATATCTCAAATAACTAATGTAACAAAGTGGTTTAAACTTTTAGTGACTACAACAGTATCAAAAGTATCCATTCCCCAGACTAGAATGCCTCATAAGAGCAAACATTTGCAGGTACAGTATTGTGTCAAGTACACCTGATGCAGCTCATTAAGGTCTTAATTAGTTGCACCAGACGTACTGAGGATATGAGTGAACTGGAGGCCACTGTACACGATGAATGGGCTAAGATTCCTCAGGAACACTGCCAGGTGTCAGCTAGTGTCATCATAACAGATAATCACTACAGAGAGTGCTCTACCAAGTGCTAAAGAAACTAGACATAGAGGGATGATTAATTCTGGTACTGTACTGTAGTAGCCATTAAGTTAGTTATGTTGAGATATTAAAAATGTCCTTGTTTAATTTGTTCATTGCAAACAGCTGTCATTTGTAAAAGCGAGTGAATAATTTTGAGTGCACCTGTATAAGTTCATGCAAAAATAACTAGCCTGTCTAAGCTTTAAATAGTAGATAACAGTGTGTAAACAGTTGTTAACATAATGCATACAATGCAGAATGTGGACTGTACTGTAGGTTCACAGTGGACTGGTACTAATGGTTGATAACACTGGGTGGATGTGTCTGCACAGGCTACACAGTTTAAGTCAATGATATTATTCTGATTTCATATGAAGACAAACTCTTCAGTAATATACTGTGGTAATGCGTACGTGCAGGTGTGTGCACACTAACCTCAGCATGGTGCTCTTCATTCTGCTGTAGGACTTCAATCACCAGCTCAGCCAGGCGAATGGTGTCCTCCAGTTTTTTGGCAGGGGTGACTAACCGCCCTACATTCTCTGGAGCACAAAAGTCAAAGTGTGTTCAGTATTCACTCTTTCCTAAACACAGATTCTAAGTGTGCATGCAAAGAACATAAGAAACTGTTTGTGCTGTATGCAGATTGTACACTACTAAACAACATGCATGTTATCCTGCCTGCAAACACTGGAACTAAAGAATTAAGTCACTCACAAATTTTGCATATAGTTGTTGATCCTTAGTCCAGTTTATAGCCTCATCACTGGGACAATCTCATATTATGATTAATATTAAGCATGAGATTAGTCTCATTTTAGGATTAAGCATTTATTATCAACATGTTATAATTAGGGCTGGGTATCAGACCTGTGATTCTGGACTAAAGGCTAAATTGTATTTGTATCCTCAAACACACAAAAGTATAAATTATAAGAATGTTGACATTTACTTATTAAACACATTGGGTTTACCCAGCCTTAGTTATACTGTAATTCTAGGTATACTATGTACATACTGTAAAAGCATAGCTGATATTGATGCTATTCCCACGAGTGTTCCGTTGAGTGGCTAGAAGTGCTGATGGCCTGTGGTATGTTGTGAATGAGTCACATATCTGTCACTGTGATGACATCATCCAGAAAAACAGGAGCGTAATGAGGGGTGTAAACAGCATGTACATTGAACACTCATCATGCAGTAATGTGGTGGTTATGGTCTCCACAGTGTCTAATGTAGTATACAGTTGTTTGTTCCTACAGAGCCACAGCCCTGCTTGTTTTCTAACTATCCTTGCACATAAAGCTCCTGATTGGCTTAACACACCTGATCCAGGTAATCAACAGTGGGTAAGTGAGGGATAGATGGGAAACAGGCAGGGCTGCAGCTCTCTAGGACCAGGTTTGCCTACCCCTGGTTTAGGTGATCAGGTTGCAGACTCTGCCTCATGCATGTGTTGTGTTCTAAAAGGTACGTTTTACATTTCAACAAGAGAACTCAGCTCCAGTTCCAGAGAAGACTGCACTAAGAAACATCCAATCAGCATGCATCAAAATCTGCTGCAGCATCACTAGTGGCAGGGTGAAGTTAAAGGTTAAGCTTTGTAGAAGATGGAGGATAACTTGAATGAATTCTGTTTGGAATTTCCACAGCCCTGTCTGTCTCTACTGAAAATGACATTTCTATGTACCTAAACTGCACAGTTTAGTCGCATTAAAAAGTAACAGTATAATAATGTGATGAAATGTATTTTTGACTGAATGGAGGGCTACAAGTTCAAGTCCAGATCCCTGTATGCCCCCAGTGTTTCTTGAACCTACAGTAACAAAAACACTTATATCATTGGGTGTTGTACTGCCAGACAGATACAACATTATTGTGGAAAAGTGGATGTTGCAGATCAGATATTTTGGCAGACAAAAATACGTTGCTTGTTGACATTTCATTGATATGTTAAGTATCAATGTATTTGCTATTTGCCATTTATAGTAGCTGTGAACATACCTTCACACTAAAACATAATCACTGTTGCAGTTTCTATTTTGCTGTTGTATAGAAACATAATATTTAGGAGGCAGGGTTCAGCTGCTATACTGTAGTGTTAGTGCTGACAGCAATGAAGCATCATGAATATCCTACAATTCAGAGTTCTCAACTTGTCTTCAAAGCAAAAGCTGGATAAAATTAAGTCCATGTAATTAATCTAACTCTATTTTATTAAATATCTTTTTGCCTTGAATATGCTTCTTGTGGATGAATGTGCAAGCTCCTCTGCAGGTGAGAGCCCTGCTCTTATTTGTGCTGTTCCTCTTTGATGCTGCAGAGGACGCTATGGGGCATCCTACAGCATACAGTGCAGAAGAAGAAATCAAGGCACACTGCACATTAAGGTTTCGTATGGTAAGGTTTCCCTCTGACCAGTCAACTTTCAAAGATCAAAGATCGGTCTGTGTGTTTAGTGACATACTGTATTCACAGAGCTTTGCAGCTACACCTGTAGTTTTGTGGAACCTTCCACAGTGAGCATGAAGCAGGCTTGAGCCATTCTTTAATGTATAACCAAACTGGATGCACTCTTAGCCTAGCAGGAAAGCACAGGCTTCAAAAACATATATCATCTCGTATATTTTTTCTTTTAAACATGTAAAATAATTTGAAAAGTGTATGCATTATACATTCTATTAAATTTGAATATGATATATATCTAAAAAGATATATAACAGGCACAGTTCCAG
Organism: Helostoma temminkii; assembly: GCA_900302695.1. Classification (NCBI taxonomy): domain Eukaryota; kingdom Metazoa; phylum Chordata; class Actinopteri; order Anabantiformes; family Helostomatidae; genus Helostoma; species Helostoma temminkii. The sequence goes on along the minus strand of OMLM01014126.1, from coordinate 2,121 downwards.
CTCTTCTTAATCTCTGTTGTGATAAAGGATCCTATATGAGACCTTTGGAAACCTGGGCCCTGCCATGCTTTATTGACGGGAGGGGTCCAAGGGAGAGCAAAGAAAGGGGTAGGCGGAAATGGACAACTCGTTAGAAGTGGTCCGTATGGTTAGAACAACTCTTCTTCTCTCCAAAAATCGCAATTACATCAAGTTGTCCATTTCCAGCCATGGGTAAAATGCACGATTTTGGAGGCATGTTTGGGACCCAGGTATCTAAGGAAGTCCTATAGGTCAACACACACTTGAAGTGATCACGTCAGGGTCACGGCTGTGTTTAGTCCAGCAGAAGTCTTGTGGCTCAGTGATGCTGTGACTGCACAGCGGGATGATGGGAGATGTGTGGTGGAGCTGAAGTCATGCTAACATGGCTTACAGCGTTCACACAAAGGAACTTTGTAGTGTTTCAAAGAGGACTTGTTCTGCTAGCGTCTGTTGAGTTACATCAGAATTTGGAAGTGCAGTTTAGGAAATGAAGGGCTGTTTGTAGAACATTTTTCTGTTGTATTTAGTATTACATTTTTATTGTTGCATATGGAGAATTTTGTCAGATGTGATTACTCCAGCTGACCTCTTCAAGCTGACCTCTTCATTGTAGGTCTGAACCAAACCTTTAACTTGATACTGGATAACTAACTGATGTAGCTGCCATTTTATTACTAATACACATTGTTAAGACACGTTGGATGTTTTAGGGTCTTCTTTAAACTAAGATTGTCTGCTTTATAGTCCAGATATCACTATATTGTTTTTATGACTGCTGTTTTTTAAATAACGAACATAAAGGGCCTGCACTGTGAAGTAGCTGCAAGAATCACTATGTTGTTTTGCAGAATGATCTCAGGTAACTTTGAGATTTATTTATATATTTATATATTTGGAAACTTTCGCAATGCCCCATTGAGATGGTATCAAAATCACTGCAGCAGCCACACTCAGCCTGGGCACATGGAGATGAATGGGCACATTTTCATTTTTCTACAAACAAAAACTTTTTCCCCCAGGAATAATTTTCTACAATCACAAAGATGTCAGAGTCAGTGGCTTTAAACAAAGGGGGGACTTCTTAAACTGAAGTTGCCCCCCTTTGTAATCTGCATGGAAACAGCTTTTTTCTTCCATGTCTGAATGCTTGCATGCTGGCTCTTTGGGTTACTTATCAACTGAAGTGATTTTCACTGGCAACACAAGAAAATCTCTTACAATTTGCCAACCAGCTACCCATCCCTGCTCTCCTTAAGTTTTGTCAGTCATTGAATTTTAAAGCATGGACATCACTGTACCCCAGTCAAATTGATTGCAAAATCTTAATTCTCACCACACTTAGAATTTGTGAGTAGAATTTGTGTTAATGTTTGCTTCTTTGTCCAAAAACTAAGGTCCCATCTTTGAGATTTAGACCAATGAAAAACACCACACTGGGGGAAAACACTAACGCTCTCACAGCATTCCTGAAGTATGTCTTGTAAGGTTTGTATCACATCACAGTTTGTAAGGTTTGTAATGTATCAGGAACATTGTGACAGGGTTTATGGTGGTATGGTTTAGGTTAGGCTCTGTGTTTTCTGGTTGGGAATGAACAGCTGATGTCACACATACAGTACAACATCACCTGAATCCTTCACTTTTTTCTGAGATTTCTCCACTAAGTAATAGTTACATTCAAAGAAAAGAAAAACAGGTTGCATGGATGGAAAGAAGGTAGAGAAAGGTGGGGAAGTGCCAGGTAGAGGGTGACAGAGAGGAGATCAGTCAGTATAGGTGCTGTAACCAGAGAAATGGAAGACAGGCATCAGAAATAAAGAAAAAGTTCAAGTTCAAAAGCAATGCATTCAACATATCCGATAACTGAACGTTTTGGGCCTCATTCAATATATATATATATAAAAATATCTTTATGTTTTTTTCTTACATTTGTTCTTAAGACCTCTTAAGTCCTAATGAAAATCTCTGGATAATGACATGTATTTAAACAGTAGATTTGCTTGTACCTTTGTCCTTTCTATTAATAAGTCATCCCTATTTACATCAATGAGGGTCCAAAACATTAGAGACGCCTCCTAACATAACGTACTCCAGTAC
>OMLM01014125.1:0-30888 GCA_900302695.1 Helostoma temminkii | reverse complement strand
TGATTTAATTGTTTGCAATAGCGTTACTGTATTTAATAGGTTGACAAGCATAGATTTGTTGCATTTTTCAGTGAATGAAATCCACTGTTTATGTTCTTCAGCCAGTCAGGTGGCAGTTTTACCTATCCTCTAACAGTACAACTTTGAAGTGCTGACATTCACAAGAAGAATATGACAGCATCACTAAATTTGTCAATGATCTGCACAGTTCCTAAAGTGGTATGCAACTTGATTCTTACTGAAGTCATATTGGAAAAAGAGCAGAAATCGTTTCCCTTTGCAAAAGCAGCCAAAGGAGGACCAGACCTTTTCAATAAGGAATGTCAACCAATATTCAGGTATGAGTTAGACCAAGTAACCATTGTGTTAAACTTAATTAATTTTGCTCGGGGTTTTTCCTCTCCCACCTCCTGAGTCCACCTCTCATTCTGTCTCCTCTGCTTCTGCCTTCCTCATCTCTCTAGCTCCCTTTCCCTCTACAGCCCTCGCTTTGTGAATGTGCTGCTGATTTAGTCCTTTAGGCCTTATGGTGAGATCTATTTCTTACTCTTAAGCACAATAGGAGCTGAGTGACATGGAATCTTTATGTTCAGAATAAGAGCCAAATCCTTCACTGAAAGGCCTTTAGGCTTCCACTGTACCGAGGTCAAACCATCACAGCTGACTCTGATTTCACTCAGCACTGATCAATGTAGCAGCTCTATGACAGAGTCAGAGTCCACTACAGTCTGCTACTGTTTAACTATATGTAATTAAGACACATTCCTATTTAAAATTTTAGAGTGTAATATTGTAATTATTGTGTACTGTGTGTTATTATTGTATGGCACAACATTACAGGATACTTGACATAAGAGCGGTAATTGCAGTTTGGCTTCAATCCTCTTCTCATGTGGATTCCATATGTTACCAGGTTGACAGAAAATATTTTGTTCATAAATCTGTGGCGTGCATTTGAGTATATGACAGCCATTGCAGGATTGGTTGTTTACTTGCATGTTTGTGTCAAATGATAAGTATTTAATTGGATACTTCTCACCTTTGAGGATTATCTTAATGAGGTCTTTAGGTTTGCTCCTGTCATATTTGGTAAGATCTTGAAATCCACTCGCATGAATGGGCTACATTTTTCCTCCTCCCACTAGAAGCTAAGACATTCATTTGCAGGTGAGTTGAAGCATGGAGATCAGCAGGGCCAGCATGACATTCAGAGCAGCGGCTGCTTAACTCTGAAATTGCTCCTCTTCCCAGTTCCCCTCCACATTCTGCTCAACAGACTGGCTCTTCTGCAAAATTATAATTACAGGAGTCAGTAATGACACTTCAAACTATCTTAATTATTCTGAACAATAGTTAGTCCTGCACTGGTGTAATTAAGGCTTTCTAGATACATATGGTGGATGATAATTTGTTCCTGGCTCCGCTCTTCATAGCTGACTCTCACATAGACCAGATTTGATCAAAAATGGTGCTACTAATACTTGTTTGGTTTTCGTAGTCAAAGATAAGACAATATATGTTGTATTTTTTTGATTGCTCTCAAGACTGAAGTGACAACTATTGTAGGAGCTTAAGCCTACCAAGGAAGCCAATCAAGATGCTCCATTCTGATGCCTGGCGATAGATTAGTACAAGGCCATTTATTGTCAGAACTTAAGCCCACATGATTTATGCTATGGATGCTCTGGTCTGCTTTCTCTCTTTAGTTCAAAAGATGAGTGTGACTGCAAATTGTTCAAGGGCGCAGGCTAATACGATAAACAGTGAACAAAGCTGCAGGCTGGGGGGTTGGGCCTTCTGCTGTTTACAGTGAAAAACGAGCGGTACTCTATGCAGGGAGATATTTTTTTTGATCAGTCCTCAATGTGGGAAAGAGGGGGAGGAAGTGCAGGGCGATAGTATTGCTGGGATCACCAGTCATGGAGAATTATAAAAACAAAATAAGAAAACTGTAGTTTCCTGTTTTTCAAATGAGTTCCACTGGGTTTCTTTGACTATTCTCCTCCCATCTCAGCAATCAGTTAAGCAAAGTAGGTTTCATATTTTTGAAATAACATTTTGGGAATGTATTTCTGCAATTCAATTTAAAGAGCCAATACAACAATGCAACTCTTTATGGCCATTGCAAAATGAATTCAAGCCTCTCTAGTCAAAAATAGGCAGCTATCCTTTCAGGCTTTGAGGGTTTGTCTGGAGGGAGATTGGCTGTGCTTAGAAATGGACATTTAGGACTGACTGTTAGCAGATGGCAGGGTGACAACTTGAGCTGCTGGTTCTTGTGATGACATATCACAGTGGGGTCACAGCTCAAGGCAGCACATCATCACATAAAAGTCTGTTGCTCTCTGTTCTGATTAACACTCTTCTGATGGCCCAGGAGCAGCTAGAAAAGGTTAAAATAGAGTGGAGTTTATGTGATAGGCCTATACTTCCAATGTTTATAATTTGTATAATTTGACAAGGTGAAGAGAGCAGTAGTGAAATGAGTAATCAGATTATTTACTTAAGCAAATATGCAAAATATACTTAAAGCATCAAAAGTTAATGGTGTTTAAAAAGTAGTATACTGGAGAGTTTAGATGCCTCAAACTGTTATTTTATTTGCTCATTTTTTTATGAGAACCACCTGAAGCTAGAGACAGCTGATGTAGTCATTTTCATTTACAGTGCATTGAAAACGTATTCAGCCACCTTTTCCCTTTTCTTATTTTGTTGCATCGCAACCTGGAATTTAAATAGATTTCTATGTGGCACAAACATATAAATTCTACACAAAATATGTGAATAAGCAAAATGAAATTTAAAAAAAAATATTTTTTTTAATTCTAAAAAATAAAAAACTGAAAATTGGTGTGTGAATAACTATTCACTCCCTAAAAGTTAATACTTTGTAAATCCAATTTTTGCATAAATTACAGCTCCAAGTCTCTTTGGGTATGTCTCTATGAGCATAGCACATCTAGCCACTGGGATTTTTGTCAATTCTTCAAGGCAAACCTGCTCCAGCTCCTTCAAGTTGGATGGGTTCCACTGGTGAACAGCAGTCTTTAGGTCAGACCATAGTTTCTTTATTAGACTGAGGTCTGGGCTTTGACTGGGCAATCCCAACACATTTAAATGTTTCTCCATAAACCAGTTGAGTGTTGCAGTGTCACTGTCCTGCTGGAATGTACACCTCCTTCCTGGCTCAACTCTCAAGCAGACTGAAACGGTTTTCTTCAAGAACTGCCCTAATTTTAGCACCATCCATCCCTCCTTCAATTCTGACCAGTTTTCCAGTACAATTGTAAATTCCAGGTTGTAATGCAACAAAATAAGAAAAAAGACAAAGGGGGATAAATACTTTTCCAAGCCACTGTATACTCAGTGGCATTTTTATTAAGGAATTATAATCTAAAAATAGTAGGTAAAAGTTAGTAAATTTACTGCATTTTGTTGTCAAATATTAATAGTAGATTAAAAAGTAAAGTATTTATCTATGAAATGTAGTGGATTAGATGCAGAATAAAGAAAAATAACATGGAAATATTCAAGTACAGGCAGTAGTTTGCAGTGGGATGGAAGCTGGGGGTTGTTGGGTCCCAACAATAGGGGAGAAGCTGACCCCTCTTTCCCCAACCAGATACACCCTGGAATACAAATACAGTACTCATATACTGTACCTGAGAATATGTGATTTATTACTTTTAAAAGTGAGTAGTAAAAAGTTTGACAAATCCAATTCGACACACACTCAAGACTGCAGTAATCATGTCACATGTCTCCTTTGGGTGACAGTAACTATTAGCTTGGACCCTGTGCTCATATTATCACATTAACAGTCTTTTATTTCTAATCCTAGCCCACATATAGTTTAGTCATTTTGTCAGCACTTTCCACTACCACTAAGTAGGGCACATATGGCCCATTTCTGCCCATCATGATTTTTAAGCAAGGGCAGGAAAGAGAGAGGAGAGGACTAGAGCTTTTGTGTTTGTGTGTGTTGGCAGAGCAAAAGTCAGAAAGGGGACATCAGGTTGGCAACCTGTGGCAATCTTTCTGATGTTATCCATGCGTATGCTTTCATGAACTTAATCCCAAGAGACGCACACACACAAACACAAATGCACATAGTCACCCAAGTGCATGAACACACGAACACACATACTGACACAAACAGAAAACTTTCAGCCATGCGCATCAAAGGCTGGAGCATTGCAAAGTTGGCATTTGGACAATATTTGCGAACAAACTGGCAGATGTCAAAAGGCTTTGAAGGCAGGGTTTTAGAGCAAAAAAAGCACTAATACGGATGTGCTGTAGTTACTGTGTATGTTTCTGAGTGCTCTTAGCCCCGGGCTGCCAAAAAATTTTGTTCCAGGCCAGCATGTCATGAGTGTGAGAATATCTGGAAAGTAAAAACATTTCCTTTAGAACTAGCACTTACAAGTTTGTTAGGTAGGAAAAATGGAATGCTGGGGAACAGATAACACTGCCTTTTATGTATCAAATTTATATAACAACTCTACTTTTATTTCTTTACTGCTATCTGAAAAAAAAAAAAAAACTTGAGACACTGGCATCTACAGTGATTTAACCCTGAGGCCTGTAGGCTAATGGTAGGATTAATTACTGTTGAGTTTGACCCAAGGAGAACTGGAGCAGATTATCCCAGATGCTACAGAGGAAGGCATTAGTGTTGGTCGTCCCTCTATGGCAGCAGAGAGTCAGTCACCTCAACTGTGAGAATGTCACCACAGCCTTGCTGATCTGGCCCACTACACAAAACTACACAGAGACATCACATCATCCAGGAAGCTCACGTGGCAGCAGTGGCCATGCTCTGTTTACCGTTTACACCACCCTCCGTTGTGCTTTTTTGTCGCCATCAGGTGCCGAGCGGGCGGCTGTAAGCCAGCTCCTGTCCTCTCAGCAGGCAAGCATCAGAAGAAGAGAATAATGTGTAATTACAATAGACAATCTAAAACAAAGCCCTTCACTTTCAATGAGTTCCTCTTGGAGAAGGGAAGGTTACCTCAAGGGGGAATTCTAATGAAGCAGATGGCTGAGTGCTCACAGGGGCAGACGCAGAATGTCCTCCTTTTTACAGTCTGCCAACATTTCCAGCTTTCTGAACAGCCTCACCTGTCTCTTGGCCACTCTCTGTATGCATCTGTGAGTGAATATGTGTATGTGTGTGTGCGACAGGCTTTCACTTATTGACACGTCTCACAAGAATTAACAAAAGTAAATTCTCAGAATATTAAATTCACCATTTCCTGCACGTTTGCATAAGGAGCTAAACGTGTACATTAAAAATGGCATCAGAATGCCCTAAGAGGTGTGTATACTGCACTGTGGTGTATGGAAACAACTTTGTGAAGTGCAATAAAGAACAAGTTGCATGTAATACAACCAACAGAGAGAGAAAAACTCCAGGCAGGTGTTCCTTATATTTTATTCTATATCATTTTATTTCATCCAGTATGTGTGCTTATCGACAATTCAGGTTTGCCTCACTCTGTTCACCGCCACACAAATTACGAGCCACAGTTACTGTGTGTGTGGTTATTGTGAGTCAGCGCAATGTCCCTTAAGTACACATCCAGTCACACCATACCTGTACAGTTCCCTTATTGCTATTTCCCATAGTTCCCGTGGTAAATGCAGAAAAAATAGATATCCAATGATCAATAGCAAAGCAGTCAAAATACTGTCCACCCCAAAAGATTGTGTGTCCTCACAAGAAGTGTTGAACCAGTCACTGCCTTCATGACATGAAAAGGTTGAGCCTTCAGGTAGAAAGTCTCGGTCTGGAGCATTGTGTAACAAAAATGTCCCACTCCTGCGCCGCACCAAAGTAGAGAGATTATACAATGCAAATGATGTTTCCTTAAAAATCACACAACACGCAATTTGGTGAACATTGCTTATCATTATCTGTTATGGTGAGGACATCACTTATTAAGAGAGTCTAAAATAAATACAGAAATATAAATAGGTCCTATGGAAATATATAAATCTGTATAAGTAAGTACCTTGTCAACATTATGTTCCCAACATCAGATTAAGTGGAATTATAGTACATACATCAGCAAATGAAAGATAGCTTCGAGAAGCAGAATTTTTTTTATTTAAACCCTCATCTCACCATATATAGCACGAATGTGCACTTTCCCCCCAACACTAATCCAGTGAAGAACAGCCTCACCTTTGGATTCAACCAACCAGCAGCAATAAATAGAGCAACTGTGTATACTTTTGTATTTTCCAAATCAAACCTATGTTTCTAATCTGTATGTTTATTAAATTAGAACCAAGTCAAATTTTATATATGAACATGTTAACAGCATAAATGAATGCCTTTATATCTACAGCTAAAAAAAGAGAGGCACTGTGTGCCTTTATCCTGAACAACAACATGATCTTTAGGAGTGATCTTATGTGATCTCCACAGTTGCATCATTAAACCAGGTCATATCCAGGTTACGCTGCCCAACACTTTGTAATCAAAATAACTTAGTGTTGTGTTATTCCATCGTATGGGGGAGACAGAAAAAGCTGCTCTAAATGATATGGTACACAGAACTTTTCACCACCTGCACCAATCTTCATACCGTATCCAATCAATGTGATCCACTGACATACAGAACACCTGATACTGGTGCTTGTGTATGAAATAATGGAGAAATTTGGAGAGGGGTAGGAGGAATTTGTTGTCATGAATGAATAACAAGGGCCTCAGAAAAACATGTGCCTTTTTCTCCCTCGAGAAATTGCAGGTTCGGTTTCGCTGCTGCTACATCTAATCCTCAATCATGGCAACTGATTTCATTAGCGTGCTTCGCTGATTTACCAACCCATATTCATGGACGAGTAGGGTATGGAAAATGGCACTTACAACACTGCTTGTTGTTTCACAATGTTTCTAGCTAGGGCCACGAGCAGGGGCAGAGACAGGTATGGCAAAGAAAAGGATTAATACATTTTTTACTAGTTATTTAAATAATTAACATCTGCAAGGTATTATTAATTTATGCTAATTTTTCTTTTTATCCCACAATACACAGTTTCATTCTCAAGACTTTGTAACCCTGACCTAGATTCGACTCAGTTAAAACAGAGCAACCATTTCATACCAGTGCATGAACAAATACCTCTCAGGATCAAACACAGGCACCTCAGGTACACTTCCACTATTTTCTTTAAAATGATTTCAAAACAACCTCGCTCACAGCGTTTGGACAGAATGCTGGCAGCTACAATAATTCTTTAGCTGCCCTTCTTTGCTATTTTCTCTGTTGCTCTCAAACAGTCATTTTCTTCCCATGTTTGGGTGGGTGACACGTTGAGACATAATGGAAATAGTTCCCTGTGAGTGAGTGAGTGAGTCACCATTGTTTTGCTTTATACGCTTCTCTCAAAAGACACAAAGTTTCAAAGCCTCCTTATCTAATTCCCAGCTGATTTGGCTAAAAAACAGTCTCTATCCTACAATTGCTGTGGCTGCAGCAAATAGTCTGGAAGGATGGAAATAACAAATCCCCTTGTAGAATAAACATTGCTGTCAGGTGAACATTTTGTTACTCCAATTTTGGTTATTTTCATGTCTTTACTTGGAATGAAGGATTACATGGTCTTCTGTGAGTTTAGAAAATTTCATGACCCTGAGGATTATGAATCCCCTTTCATTTGCATTACATAATTTCAAAGCTGCATGGTCATCAATCAAAACAGCTTTTCATAAAAATGGGCAGTTTTCTTTTATAAAAAGTCCAAGACAGGATTTTGCAAAGATGTTGATGAAACGTGTCATGTCTCGTACTGATAGTGGCACTTTCTGTTGATGCACTGCACACCCACCAAAAACATGAGTAAACTACTTATCTGTTTTAATGGACAAGGCTAAATTCAGGTCAAATAATCAATCCTTGTACAATGCATGTTTCTCTGTAAGCTGTGACCTGTTCTCACCCCCATCGACCCTGCTAGACAGCACAGGAAACATACACACATACATCTGTTAGGTACCATCCCTTATAGCTTTCCCATATATCCTTCAAATAAATGCAGTGGTGAAAAGCATCCACTAGCACTTGCAATCATAAGAAGGGGACATACAATTCCACCTAAAACAAGTACCCCATCAGAGTACCGCAACGGGATGTGGGTCTGACTTCCCGTGGCTGTGTCTGAGGACATCACTCCCTCAGCGCATCAATGTCTCACATCTACACAATTGTCTGGCAGACTGGCTTCAAACTGTTCTCCAACTCCATGCCTCGATAAGGTCATATTGTGAATAAAAATGGGAACTTCTCCTGATGTGTGAGGCACAGCAGTCTGTCTGCTTTTGTGTAGTGCAAGGCTAGCAGGTACAGGAAGACCAAGGTTTAAATGCCTACAGTGTGTGCAGACAATAAGTATTCTAGAGGTGCAGCGGTTCTATGTGTGTATCTTCTGTTGTTTCTGGCAATCGACTCAGCCCCTCATAATCCTTTGGTGGTCTAAAGAGTCCTGGACTTAGTACCAAGAAGCACAAGGTGCAATTCAAAGGTAAATCTGAAATAAGAGGGCAAATACTCATACAGCACATACAGTGTGTCCACTTACCCTCAATTTGTTGATTATCTACATTTTACGAGTGGAATTCACAGAAATGTTTGCAATTTATGCTACATTGGACTATTGTAGAAGTTCTGCCAGAATAACAACAAAGTCATATGTTTACCATTGTTAACATCAAATGTTGCTGTATTTTCTTATACTCAAGTGTGGAATTGTAGTTTTTTTTGCACTGAAATGATTTTGACATAACAAAAGGAAAAATATATTTTGTCAGTATGAAACAGAAGGAAAAACAAGGAAATACAACACAATGCACCCTAAGGGTGTTGCTTAAAACAGTACAACAGGACTCCAAGACATCCCATGTAGTTTGATGATCGGAGAATGTATTATATAAAATGATAGTGCCAATATAAGGATACCGATGAATATAGTGATATAGATGTATTTCCATCTAGACACGATACTTGTGATAAAAAAGAATAAACACTTTTTAATGTGTCAAAAATAATACAAAAAAATAAATGTTAAACAACAAACAAAAATCTTCAACAAAATCATATATTAAATCCATGATCATTACCCTGGTAAGGACTCCTGGCTTCATAAACTGGCTTGCCTGAATGCAGTGGAAAATCAATCAGTTATAGATTTGCTTACTTAAAATTCAGCTGAAGACATTTTTAACAACAAAAAATGTGGATAAACATGGGATTAGTTCATGTTTTTTATTTTTCCCAGGAGCAGTAAGTGTGTGCTCCTGTGTTTGTGTGTACATATGAAGCTTTGTGTTATGACATGTATTGCTATCCCTCATTAAATGAACTTCTGGGAACTGTAATGATGGGAGAGTATGGTCACTGTGCACCTCTGTGTGCGAGACCATGATAGCCAGTGTGGGTCAAGGGATTACAGACATGTCTTGTTAAATTAGGCTGCTGTGGCTGAGTGCTGTGACTGAGTTAGGGACTCAGCTGTCTGAGTGGAACTCTAGCCGGTCTTGATGATGAGTTACAGACAAACATGTAGAAGCATATCATTGCTCTTCTCCTTTGGGAGTTAAGTGATACCTACTGCAACATGCATATTTGCTTTAAAACAGTACCGTATGAATCCAGAAATACCCACAGCAAAGTGATCAAAATGATTTTTTGTAATAATGTGCAATTTCTCTTAGGATTACAGCAGCAGCGCAGGTGTACGACTCCACTTTATGGAGCATACAGTAACGAGTTGTTTTAGGCAGCTTACTGAGTCATATAGCCAGATTGGCAGCTTAGTCAGCTGTGGTTCTGTGTCTTGCTAAAGGACACTTTGGCAGGAGAAATGCCTGCTGATGAAAACATTTAACAAAGATATTGAACCAATGACCTTGTCAGTTATGGAACAGTCTATCTCCTGGGGCACTGACATTATAGTTTATCTCACGTAGTATCTACAGTACTTACTTTTTGTAACAACAAACGTACATACATTCAACAACTCCAACTCAGCATTCACCTCCAAAGAAAAGACATTTCTATGTTGACTATATAGCAGCTACAGTAGAAGAAGTAATGCACAAATTAATTATTAAGTGGCATATTTCCATTTCCAGCACTTTTCAGATATTCCAGCTTGTTTACTGTATGTCTTGTAATTGCTAAATGGCTGTTTGGGGATGATTATATACTTGACTATTTTTGATACTGAATGGTCTGGGTGCTACATGATGCAATAAATGATTGTGGTTAATGGAAGTCCAAGTTTTTTGTGTGAAAAAGGCAAACTTCCTTTTGTTCAGTTCAGGGAAAAGTCTTGCCTTGCATCCGAAACCGTTCCACTGATTCACACACTTAAACTCACAAACACTCACACATTAACAGTTGTACACAGTCAGGAACAAAAACAACACATGCTTTCTACACACATTAGCGGCATGAGCTTGGAAGACAAAGTGAGCTTGTTAGGGCATGATTTACGACTCTGCAGAAAGCCGCTCACATACTGTTATGTCTCAGTGCTGAGATGGAGGGTAGCTCGCTGAACCCCTCTTCCCCTGCTTCAAAAAACTGTATTATTACGTGAAAGTGGTATAAAATAAGGATTGATGGGCCAAGAAGAGGTGAATTATTACCCCACAGGAAAAGTCTTTTTGGTTTCCTAAAATCTCTTCTCCATCTCTCATAAGGTTTTCAAAAGTTTATACAGAGGATAAATAATGAGTACAATCTAATAGATGCATTTAAGAATCAGCAATATGTGATCCCAAATGATATGAGTCAGCCTGTTTTGAAGCATTTTTTTTACCTAAAATGTAAATAATCTTTTTGGAACACACAAAAAGCCTTTACACATGCAGGTATTAGTGCATAGGTTCCTGCAGAAAAAGAGTATTATTGTCTAGTCCACTGAATTGTCATCTTAAACATCACCAGATGAATTTGGCATAGTTATGGAAATAAAGAAAATGTTCTTTAAATGGAGGTCTGTTTCACACCCTCCTAGACCCTTGATGAATGTATAATTTAAATATATATTTATCTATCTATCTATATACACTATGTGTGAATAAAAATAGGGCAAACCATAAAACAAAGTATTCTAGAGCTCTGAGTTACCCAGTAAAGTATTTTTAAAATCACAGTAAATTTAAGATCTTGGTCAAATGAGAAGCGGAACACAGTGAAATCTGAAGACAGAAAGAAAAAATACCACACGTGAACATAGTCTGTGTGTGTCTTAGTTTGGAGGAGCACAGGAGGGTGTGATAAATCCTCACAAATTGGAAGGGAATTTAGAGCGAACAGTTTGAGGTTCTAGATCTGATGGGTAGGCAACAGAACCCCTCCGTAGAGACAAGGTGGGGGAAGTCCCAGGGGACTGAGTCCGTTGAGGCTGCCCTAGAGATGTCTGCATTGGAGGAGTCATATGCCCTGGCCCTGAACTACAGGGTTTGGGCACAAGAGTAGGTGAGGAAAAGGGAGAGGGGTGATATCCAGTTTCCATATGGGAGCGAGGAGTTTGGTGCCCTAAGGCCTGGGCCACCTCGTGGGGCAGAGATGGGTGTGAGCTGGATAAAAGCTTTAGGTCCTCAGAAAAGCGGCCCAGTGGAGAATCTCTCCCTGTTACGTGTGGCTGACTGGGAAGCTGTGAAGGGAGAGAAGATTGAGGCGTGAGCAGAGAACTATGGGATCCTGTGGTACTGGAGGGATCGCTGTAGTGAAAAGTCCTGCTTGCTACTGGGCTTTGAATAGTAGGGCTTGGTGCCACTGGAGTAAGGCAGGGAGAGGCATTAGCTGAACCATACTGGGTCAGGGAGGCTAGGGCAGACTTCTCCAAGGACATCTGGTGAGGCAGAAAGCCAGACTGGAGGCCTGCCAGACTAAAATGGCTGAGGGAAGATGGGGAGCTCTCAGCAGGCTGGTGGCTGGGTTGTCCTCTATTAGAGGATGGGGACCCGTGAGGAGGAGAATGGAAGAGGTTTAAGGTGCTGCTAGTCCTGCCTCCCCCAGCAAACTGCTGTAGAGGAGGAAGCTTAGGAGGTGGCTGGTTATGAAGAAGCTGAGCAGACATAGGGCTAGATGAACCAGTAGATACAGGACTCTGACAACGAGAGGAACTAATAAGTCCAGCTGTAATTCCACCAGAAGCTCCTCCTACAGGGCAAGCTGTAGACCCTCCTATCAAGCTTCCTACTGTCCCTCCCGATGCTCTACCAACATGTGCCCCAATTGCCCCTCCTCCTGGCCCACTTGAAACTTCTCCTATATGGCTACTTGTCAGTCCACTAGAACCCCTTCCCAACAATCCTCCAGGATTCTTTACCAATGAATCACCAGAAAGCCCTCCAAGGTGTCCCCCAGAGGCCCCCCTTAACGATCCCTCAGAAGCTCCTCCTGTCAACCCTACGGAAACTATCCCTACTGCTCCACCAGAAGCCCTCCCTAATGATCCTCCAGTGGTCACTGCTACCAGTGATTCCCCAGAAGTCCCGCCCACTGAACTACCAGATGATCTTCCCATTGAACATCTGGTGAGCTCTCCAACTGATCTCTTGTTTGCATCTCCTATTGTCCCACAAGTAACCCCCCCCACTGATTCACTTGATGTCCCACCTGCTAACCTGCCACAAGCAGCAGTGACTAATCCTTCAGATATTCCTCCTACTAATTCCCCTGAGATTCCTCCTACTGGTCCGCAAGTAGCTCCTCCTGACCCAAAGGAGCAGCCAGAAGTGACTGTTGTTCCAGTTATAAAGTCCTCTCCAGCCCAAGTGGTGTCTCCTCCAGTAGCTCCTTCCAAAGACCCTCCAACTGCTCCGCCTGAGGACCAACCTGTAGCACCGCCACAGGCTCCAAGTGCCCCTCCACTTATTCCTGACCCAATGCTTCCACCTGTAGATCCTTGATGGAAAAGGTTAGAAAGAGGCGGAGTGCTGGAACGAAAGCTCTGTTGATGCTGTGGTTGTGGGTGTAACTGGGCCATGCTAGATGAGGGTGAACCAGAGGATGAATATGGTCCGAAGGGGAAGGCAGAAGCTCCTCCTACACTGCTCCCTGATCCAGTCCCACTAAGTCCATGCTGACCCCCGCTACCTAAGGCCTGTTGGCTACAGCCTGTGGCCCCTGAACCTGACGTCATGTGCTGGGCACGAAAAGAGGCCAACAATGGCATGTCCACCCCAGTGCGCAGTTTAGAGGGGGTGCTAGAGGGAGAGTCTCCAGCAGAGCCAGATGCTGTGGATGAAGGAACAAATGAGTGGAACCTCTTAAGTCGGCTAGGAGGATCCTTTAGGGACCCCAGAACAGAAACCGGAGGCCTGAAGAGTGTTGGAGGGAGGTGGGGATGGTGTGTCAGGGCAATGGCTACTGAGGTGGTGGCGGCTGCTGCCTGGAGAGGGGCCTGGATGAGAGGTGCCCAGATGACAGGTGTAGGCGAAGGAGGTGTCTGGGGTGGGGCGTTCTGCATGAGGTGGGCGCAGTGGGCCATGTCCCTGTCGTGCTGCACAATCTGCTGGATGATCTCATTCTCCTGGTAGTTGAGTACTCCTGAGCTAAGGTCATGTTGTACTTTGTGCTGCAGGATGGAGTTTTTCTTGCCTTTAAAAGCACATAAACACAAAAACAGACACATGACAGGTAAGGGATGAAAGAGATCAAAAGGAGAAAAGAAACACGTACATTTTGTAGGCAGTTAGAACCAAGTTGACATTTGTGTATACTCAACTAACCTGCCTATTTTCCAGCAACATTTAACAATAAAAGGAGCTAGCACAGAACAGCTAGAGTATGAGGTGAGGAATTAAAGAAAAATGCACCTGAAAATCACAAGTGGGATGTGTGAGTGATGAAAGCTATTTAACAGAGAGACAGGAAATGGAGCAGAAGGGTAAAAAACTGAGAATAAAGGTCCACAGACTAAGTGAAACAAGAAAACATAGGTGGGAGATAACCACCCAGAGACAAATGCTGAAGATGTGTGACAGCCTAAGGTGTAGGTGGTGTATATGTTTGACTAGCTCTTTTTGTAATTCCTATGGTAAAAGGGAAAAAACATAAAGCAAACATTATACAAGAAGGTGTAGATTCAGCACAGGATAGAATGGAAGCTGTGCTGAAGGAACAGGCCAAGTCTTCAAAAATCTACTGACGTCATATTTTCCCTCCTGTTATTGGTATTGGTTCGAAAAAAGAAACAACATGACAATCAAGGATTGACATTTTTACAAATTTCTAGAATTTCTGTGGGATGAGCCATAGAGTCGATAATTCTTATGAGAATAAATGTTTTCACAATTCCATTTCATCATTACATACTGCTGATATTTTTTTAGTCTTCATAACAGTTAGTGTGCTTGAAATCAAGCTCCCTGTGAGATATGCACAAGGTCAAAGAGACAGTTGGAGTTGCATCGCTATGACAGGAATACTAACTACTGACCCTAGCTTGTAGGAAAGTGTGTTTATCTCTGACAGTAAGGTGCATTAGTAATTACTGAATGGTCACACTAGCAGTGACAGGGTTAATTCACATGAGTGCCACGTTCATTTTGGTTTTAACAAAATGCTATGAAACCCAAGATATTGTAAATGCAATTAGACCCAGACCAATGTCTCAATTTTCTGTTATGACTTGTGGTAGATTTGTAAAGGTGTTGCTGTGAGGCACTGTATCTACATCTACTTCGACCTTGGTACCCCTACCATTTATTATCTGCACACCTTCAATCGAAGTGTGCAAAGTCCATCAGGACCCTAATTAATTTGTGGATCAGTGCTGTATGAATGACTTTATTAGGAGAGAGAGGTGTACATGAGTATCAGAGCCCAAAGACAGGGCATACGTAGAAGACGATCTCAGAAATCACTATCTGCACACCACATCTTTTCAAAGCACACATTTTCTACAAAGAGACAGCCTAAAGCAATTTTCCTATCTTCCATTCTAAACATAGATAGGCGCAGCTTTCATTGTGATTTTTACGTCTGCCCAGGATGAACCCGAGAACAGTGATGGATATGGAGAGAATATCAATTCTATGCACAAGAGAGTTATCCAGCAATTTCAAAAGCAGAACTCTATTTGCATGCTTATATGCAGATGCCTTTTTAAAGTAATAGTTCAGTAATTTTCCTTGAGAATCAGTGTCAACATTTTTACAGCCCAAGATTTTAGTTCAGCTGTTGTCCTTCTTGGACCATAGTAGTAGGTACTGACCACTAAATATTAGGAACACCCCACAAGACCTGTTGTCCAGCCATGACAATGTGGCCCTTGTAAAAAAAGATTGTTAGACTGCCACTTGCTGTCCAATAAATGCCACTCCTTGATAGGTCCCAATGAAACAAGATAATCAATGTTATTTACTTCAACAGTCAGTTGTTTTAATGTTGTGGTTGATTGTATTTGTTTATATATTTGTGACATACTGAAAAAACAAAATTATGAGTACATAAAACCAGAAAGCAAAAAGAAGATATATTGATCCTTTCATATTCCATGGATAAAATCTAATACATAATTGTAATAGTAATAGTAATAAAATGATTTGTACATTTAGGAGGATATTATAAATAATTTCTTTGCTGCTAACAGCAGCCTTCATATCATGATGAAAGCAAACCAGCTAGCAACATTTTGTTTATGCTAAAAAAAAGGTCAATCTTAAATAGTCTTTTCTCAATTTTAGTTTCTTACCAATACGATCAAGCCTGTCCAAGGCAACGGTCTCAAAGGCCCTTCTCATCATGGGATACTCCTCCAAAACCTCATTGAAGTTGTCCACAGACAATGAGTACAAACGACAATACGTGTCCGCCCGGACACTGGCTGTCCTTCTGCCTCGGGTCAGCAAACAAATTTCTGAAATAAGATGCAGCAAAAAAGAGACAGGAATTTAGTGGAATTAAATCCTAACAATCATGTGTATTTGAGCTCACCAGTTAACCAGTATTAACTATTGTAGATCCAAATGCAGACAAATGCTGCATTATAAACAATCATTTCAATGCACATTCACAAAATCGCTAGCAGGCAGCAATTCTTTTTAAAGGCTTTCCCAGTTTAGCAGCAACAGATCAATAGAAATATAATACGATTTTAACTGCTCCTCCAAATCAACCAAAATGGGTTTGAGGCACATGCCGTGGGTTTTTTTTTAAACAGTCAAATAAATCTCCCCCATTTTTATATTACTCATATGGAGCCAAAGGTACTAAAATAGGGAAACTCCCCCAGATCTTTGTTTTAATGGACAAAAAGTTTCTTGGCTTGTTCAATGACAACAGAGATTTCCACATACTGTAGTAAGACTGACCATTTCTCCACAGAAATACACTGTAATTACTTTACTGTAGTTGACCTTTACCTTTTTCAGCATGGCCCATACAGAACTGTTTTTGTTCCTCAGCAAATAACCCATGCTAAGTGACTGTAAGTAAACACAATAAAAACATTCTAAGTGAAATGTGGACTTATTTTGCTTTTTATATTATATATATAGGTTTCTAAGAAAGAGTGAGTGTGATAGCAAACCCAAAAAGTGACAGCAGAAGGTGAAATAAAAGCTAAAAAAAAAATTAGACTTTTCTGAGATTATGTGTACATCACTAATAATTCATTCATTCTTAAGAATCTGTGTAGTGGACAGAGGGACGTTTAATCAAGATTTCATATTATGGCTAAAAAATCATGTGTATAGGTTGTATTCCATGAAGAAATGTCCACTATATTTAAAAACAAGCCTCTGTCCTATCTGTGGTATATGGGTGTATTTTTTTGTTGATGCTACGATGATATTGAGCTGTGTGGGGGTGCCGTATAAAAAATGTTGCTACCAATGAGCCTGGGTGTGTTAGGGGGTGGTAACAATGATTGCTAATCATGTCAGATCCTCTCACCCCCTCACAACCAGTGCTTATATTAACTTATTAATACAACCTGCAGATTAATATGCACAACGTTCACACCAAGGTCATATAAAGGTACAATTATATTTCTGCAAAAAAGTACCTATGATATTTTTTGGTTGCTTATGATATTCTCAGATGGTAAATAAAGCAGAGATATTCATTGTTAGCTTTACTCACTCAAACACAAACTTTTAAGGTAAGGATCACATCCCTAAATCTTTATTTTTGTTTATTTATTTTCTATTAAACACACTATATAAATTATATTAAAAACAAAGATAGAGTATATTTGGACAGTTTATGTGAACAGGAATGTAGTTAATTAGCAGAACCAAGCTGATTTGTAAGATTTAATCAAAGTAACCATGGTGGATCTGGCATGCACAACTGCAAATTGCCAATACACATTACTCACATTAGAAAGTGCAGATTTAAAACGTTCTGTGAAGGATAGTTGTATCAGGCTAATCAAGGGCTTGATTAGATGACATTTTTAATGCAGAAGCAGAGAGGTTCATACACTTCCAAACACAAATGTATATAAAGGGACTTCAAAAAAACTCCCAAAAACAATATGCAGGTAGGTCAGTAAAAATGACACTGAACATGTCCCCAAATATAATACACACTGAGTGAACACAGTGAAAATGTCAACACTATACAGTTTCAGGATGTTGTATTATTTTGGTAAAAGATAAAAGGAGAATGCAAAATTCGGTGGGATATAAAGGGAGGATTATGAACAGTATATATGTATTAGTAGTGTGTCTAGTGAGTGCATATGGCTATCGGTGAATGGACAACTGCCGAGTTGGCAGAAAAGCTCTGTGGGTAAAATACCATGCTCTTATGCCTGTGCGCGCGTGTGTGTGTACACTGTGTGTTTGTGAGTGTATACTGTAAGTGTGTGCTGGCTGAATAAACCTGGCTGTAGCTGTGGTGGGGGTCCATTTCCCACAGCACAGCTCCAATAATCCCCTCTGGAGAGCAGCATCGTGGCTCTGTATTAAATCCTCTTGTCCTGTGGCTTTCTGGATGAAGCCAGCACTGTCATGATGAGGTGGTGAGCTGCAGTGAGCCCTCTGGCCTCATCTAACGGTCTTTGCAGAAATCAAGTGAAGCCCAGGCACTTAATGGTGCCATTTGAACTACAAGTGTGGAAAAAAATCCATCCATGGCATGGTTTGCGTCTAGTGCAACCCTCTCTGAGCTAAACAATAAAAGATTAGCAGACATCTCTGAGTCTCTCTGAGGCCAAATGAGAGCGGCTGCTCTATAGCTCAACAACATCCCAAATATCGGGAACTTAGAAGACATGTTAAATGTGGCTTCCAAATAAAGGGATGATTCCTCTGCTAGAAGCTGTTTTCATGCATTATTTCAAGCATATTTGGTGGATATCACAGGTAAAACACATTATACTGGTAACCTACTGTTCAACTTAAATTGCTTATTGTGAATGCGTCGTGAGTTACATTCACTATATTTATGAATGTTCAACTCCCACTGCTTACTCAAATCTTTTGTGACTCATTGCAATGCTCTGAAAATCCTTCATAAAATCATAGAACAGGCTTAGAGTGTAGCGTTGCGTGTATTCTGCAAAGGGCGTGTGTTTTCTCCTCAAACTGACTGCTGCTTTTTAAGATATTCATTTTTGTGTGGTCCTTACTAACAACGAGATGATTCACAATCAGCCCCACAATGTGGGCTTCGTTAGCTCAAATTAGCAAACCTATAATATCAACATACAACTGCTAATTGGCATGCCATGATGTATTTTATTTTCACATGTAATTGACAATGCATTTATCAAAATTGAATCATACTAATTAAAATTGGATGTTGCTCTGGCAAAGGAGGACTAAGACGTCATGCCCTGTGACCTTGGTGAGAAAACGCGCCTGGTCTCCTGCTGGATAGTGCAGCACACGTGTCCTGAGCTATTACTGAAAAGATGCTTCCCCCGAGTCCCCTGTACTAGCTCTGTAAGTGGAGAGCAGACTGCATGCCAACGTATGTGGGTGTGTGTGTGTGTGTGTGCGTGTGTGTGTGAGAGAGAGAGAGAGAGAGAAAGAGAGAGAGAAAGCAACGGGGGGAGGAAAGGGAGAAAAAATGAACATCTTGTGTGCACTACTGTCTTTACATGTTTGTGCTTGTCAGTTTTTACACAAAGTGACAGAGAGATACATATGATAGTATGATAGAAGAACTGTGATGGAAATTTTGCTTAAACCTTTTCTTTTCATAAAATGGGACATTAAATTCAATTGTAACCTTAGCAGCAGCAGAATCAAAAGTGTATTACAGAATGAGAGGACTGGTTGATTAAAAATGATGTTTCCAACCATTTATAACTGTAAAACTTTTCCATAAAAAATAAATAAATAATAATGACCCTTATTCATCTTCTTACATTGTTTAAACACAACTTAATGGGTCAAATCACTGTACGCTCACAGTGTAATAAGGTCTACATATTGTACAGTATTACTGATTTTGCTGCCTATGCAGAAAGCGGAATAAAAGTGGTGCAAGATCATTCTAATTTATACAGTTATATTAACCATGACATGTTTTGTTCATTCTCCAAGAAAGACAAATGATCAGAATGTTAACAAAGCTTGACACAGGAAGCATAACACAGGTTATAACCTGAGATCCCACAAACCAGAGAATATTAACACACCACAACAGATTCACTAACAGCATATACGCAACAAAAACCAGGCTGGCTGCAGATGACATAAAGGCTAGTGTGAGTTCCCATCCCCCTCCCACTGTCACAAAGATGAATGTCTAAATACAAACCTGCCATATCGAGACAGCTGCTTTTACAATGTGTTTACAATGAACATGGAAAACGGATGATTAAAGCTAAAACACAGTCACATGTAAATATGTCTTTACTAGTGAATGTGTTGGGCAGTGCTGTATATATTCTTCAGGTTCATGTATATGAGTCTTCAAACAGCAACACAGTCAGAAAAGCTGACCAGCACATCTTGCATAGCTTAATAAGTCTACTCTATTCTACAAGACCAGTACAGATAGAAAATGTGATAGCATGTCAGACATCAAACACATAAACATAATTGTCTTATTTTGCAAGATTCAGCATCCTCTGTTTCCCTTATCCCCCTCATCCTCCTTAGCTTATCATGTTTTTTACCTGCAAGGCTCAGACATATAGATATTCCTGCTATGATCAACTTTTGTGGCTTTTCCGTTGGTTATCTTGGTTTAGAGGAATTTAAGTTAGAAGTAGTTATGACACTGGACACTGGATAGAAGCCCATGGAGTGATAAATTTGTGTCTACTGTAGTCACTCATATGCATTTACACCATTAAAACATATGCATTTACAAGAAAATAGCTACTGGATAATTGTCCACTTCAGTGACTACTATGTATGAAGGAGTTAAAACCTACATGTGTGACAGAAACATACAGGCATTGCACAACGTGCAGGTCCTGAGTAATGTGTAAATGATATTTTTTGGCCTTTTAAATTTGCATTAAAGTACATGGGCAATCATCTATCTGTGTGTGATTACATGTGTGTATGTGTGTACTTGCCTACCTCACTGTTTACAAGTATGCATGGGTTTAAATTAATGAGTATGAGCAGGGCTGCTTGGTCTGTTATGAAGTATCCTGTGTCCTGCAGCATGGTCTGGCAAAGCTCACCTGGACTCTGAATCCTGCTGTCAGCTTCCATCTCTCTCCCCGACACTGCCCCGAGCCTACTGAGCAGACATCCTCTAAACTTTGAAACATCCGCAGTGGGCTGCCTGATTCCCTGTGACATGCCATGCTCACTCGTTCACAGCGTTAGCATAGCTGGGCAAACACATTCTGTTTGGCTAGCGTGCACAAATAGGCAGGGGATATCTGGAGTTTTTCAGGATCATGGCTGATGCTGGTATCTCGTCACATCTCATTATCTCTTTTTCACTCCCCAAATATTAATAATCACCTATGTTTGTGATGAGTTAACAGGATATTTGTAAAAAGATCAAATCTGCTTTTACAGATCGTTTCACACTGTCCATAGCCCTTGAAGTAGGGACAAGGAACAGTAGGGAGCATGCCAAACTTTAATCCCTCTTCACTGCTTGTTGGGTGGTAAGAGTTAGGAGTGTAAATCTAAGTTTGAGGTAACCTTAGTATCTTGAACATGTGTTGTTTGTCTAGTAGAACTTATTAGAACTTTAAATTCTGCTGAACATTAAGACTAGGAACTGATTTATTTTGGTTAATTGTTTCTCTATTTAAAGAAGAATTTAGACATTAAAGTACTCAGAATAATCATTGCCATTGTGATCATGTTAGAATACTTTATATAAGCATGGCATAATTGTGTTTGCTAGCATGGCAAAATTTTTTTAGTGGACATTCAGACAAAAACAGGATGGCAGGCCTGGGCATCTTTAACACCTGAAGATGTTGTCTGTACAGAATATTAACATTACCCTCACCATGTTTCCATTGCCTTAAATGTTGTTAAATATTGCAGAGGCAATGAACACTGTAGTGTAACATCAAACATTTTATGATGTTTTACATTTGTTTTTTTTCTCCTTACGTTAGCTATGTATATGTGCCATTTTATGCAGTCCAGTGTGTAGTCTAGGTTGTCTAGAATTGTCTCTCATTAAAAGAGTGATATTGAAACTCAGTAATTTTAGGTAAGACATTAAGTAGACATTATGAACTTGTTTTTAATTGCCGTAGTACTAAAAGTGATGCTGATCTTTAAAATCATCATGTTGCCAGAAGAATGAAATGGCTGCACCCATTTGTCACACAGTCGTCACAACATAAGCAGAGGGACTGCTGGATCACTTGTCAAGAGTTTTGCATGTTTTGGAGTTTACATATATTTTCAAAGATATTGTCACTTGCTGACTCTAAATTGCCCATAGGTGTGAGTGAGAGTGTGAATGGTTGTTTGTCTATATGTGGCCCTGCGATAGAGTGGCGACCTGTCCAGGGTGTACCCCGCCTCTCGCCCGTAAGCTGGCTGGGATAGGCTCCAGCACTCCCGTGATCCCTGCGGGGACTAAGCGGTATAGAAGATGAATGAATGAATGAATGAATTGTCACTTGCTGTGCTGTACAAATTACTTAACATTAACAGTAACAGCGATCAGCCAACTCAGCAGAATGAATGTGAAATATCTGAACATGGTTACAAGCATCTGCACATGAATTTAAAACCTGTATGTTGTTTTAATAATTAAACAGACCCATCAAACCATAGTTTGTGATATTACTTTTCAGGCGCAGAAAGTCCACAGGTGCCAACAAGGCATGAACATATATACTCACAGTACAATGTATACATTTGTTGGCTTGTTGGCCTCAGTTCCAGTCAAATTACCCTTTTACTGTCCAAAAATGTATGAAATTGAAGTCCCTCAAAATGTTTAAATTTATATCCTGGGTGAGACATGCAATACAGTCCAAGTGATAGTAACAGGTTAAATAACGGGAACATGAATTTCAAGGCTTGTATATCCATTTATAATTGTGGCAGGATCATGTTTTCCATGTCTTTCCAAAGTCTTAACTTTACAATGTAAAGTGCCTTGAGATTATTTTTGTTTTGAAGCTACATAAATAAACGTAATAGGAATACTTCATCATTTCCCACATTCTGTCACTCAGTCAACTACTACAAAGCCTCTATCTTCAGGTGATGATACTTCACAGACATGAGCACAGACATGTTAAGTGGGTTAAGGACCGGGAGGATTACCTGGGCCTAAACCACTGCCAGCTTCTCTCACTGACTCACTCAGTTAGCACAGCAAGTCTGAGCTCAGAGATGGGGAAAAGGCTAAAAAAGTGAGGACGAGGGGAGATGGAAAGAGAATTAGTTCTCTAACCCCACACTTCACAAGATTGTGGATTTAGAGAACACCATTCACAGAGAACTAGTCAGAAACGGAGGAAAGCCAAGAAGATGACACAGGAGATTGCTAACTGTGCAGTCATCTTACTTCCCCCCTCCACCCGCTCCTATTCTCAGTATATGTCTCAGTTTCTTTTCCTCCCACTCACAGAGTAGCTACAAGCCACTCACTCAGAGGCAAAGCAAGACATCTTAGAGGTGCAGTGAGAGACAGCTTTTGATAAGCACCTCTGCCTGCATGCACAGCTGCTACAAGGTCACTGAGCTCTACTCCAACCAAGAGAGAAGCGAAGCCTGCACTGGAAACACATCAGTTACTGCAGGCAAGAAAGGATGAACTTTAACAACACAATAACCTGCTCAGTCTAGGCACTGAGAGGACAGTGGAGATGCTGTTCAGATAAGTGTTTCAATATTGACCTATAAGGAGAGAAACAGACAAGTGAAGGCACGGGTAGAAGAATGCATGTTTTCTTTCAGAGCAGCATCCAGAGAGTTGGCTTGGCAACGATCTTGTGTCCCTTGGCATTAGTACTGCAGTCACATTACATTTCCCCTCTCCACTGGATTGCTGTGTGCCCAGTCGACTTTCCCGTCCAGGACATGTCGTGTCTATGTAAGACTTTAGGCTCTCTGGCTCAAGCTAATCCAACAGCTAACAAACTGGAGAAGAGACTGCTGAGTATATAATTGAGTAAATAATTCAGGTCGTCTATGAATGAATGATTTACGTCACATGAGTTTGCTAGGATGCAGATGAGCACATACACACCACATACGCCTACACTGTAAATTAGATCCCGTTGACATTGTATTTGACAAAAAAAGCTCTTCAATAACTGTACATCTTCTGCTTACACAAGCACAGCTTTCACACATATAAAACTTTGTCCATGGAGCAGATCTTTGTTCCTGCACTTAATGTATATATAAAACAAACAAAAAAACTCTTTGTGTTGACTTCTGGCTTGCTCATACTGACAGCCACACTGTGATCCACATGTGCCACATATTCCCTGTGCTGATCCTACACTAATTAATTTCATGAATGACTAACTCATGTTTGGTAACAAACTCCCAGGGGCTCTAGGCTTACCTTACTAGCTCCCACCCTTACACCCCCAGGGAAGTGGCAGTGCCAAGAATAGTCACAGGATAATGGAGTTAAAATCCTTTGCTTATAATGTGAAAATAGGGGAGAATGATTACAGATCCAAAACTTACGAATAAAGTAAGGAATGTATTTTAAGTCTGTTACCCATATGATTACTAAAGCATGTTAAATGTAGACGCATTTACTCTAATGCATTTAAATAACAGCGCTGTGTGTACACTACATTCGGCATCTCTCTGTCGCAGCATGTCCAAGCTGTCACCCAAACTGTGCTATTACCAGGATGCATGTGTTGGAAACAAGCCTGCAAGCTCAATGGAACTCTCTCTAAATCTGAATTCTCCCAAACTGAGGAGTGACCTAAGGAGGGAACATTTTGGACAACATTTGAGAGAACATAGCCCTAGAGAGAGCCAGGCCCATGTTGTCTAAAATGCTGATTAGTTTTGGCATGTGCAGAGATAGATTGCCTGCCATCTTTTCATTATTTCTCTGGAACCCCCTGGAGAGAGGGCATGGAGATGGACTTAAGCAGGCAAAGCATAATTAAACTTCCACAGGCAGGTCGTGTACTGTTAAACGCTTTGCCTCCATTTCTCATTACGCAACAGTGTAGTCTAAATGATAGGCTGTCACTGTGCAAATTAATTGGTATTTGGTGAGGGCAGTATGGCCGCATTGTCTTCTGCATGTGTCACATGCTCTGGGACCATGAGAGGGCTACACATTACCTGACCCTGATTAAGTATATAACATGAGTTAAGTTCATAATAACTCTGGGTTATAAAACAAATATATGGCATTCTTATACTATTTATTTCTTAGCTTTCTCACCTTTTTGATATTTGATTGCATCTAGGCACTATTAGAAGTGCTGTTTTCTTAATTTGGGTTTGCCCTACATTTAAGAGGCAGCTCATGATGTGAATTAAGGGAAAAGCTCTGCATAAACCATGAAGCAGAATTTTAAGTGAGGTGACAAGTACAGCACAACATACCAGTTCGAGCTCACAGCAAGCTAATATCAGAGCCAGAATCGTATTATCCAAAACTTATTGCCTCACAAATACAAATTCAAACCCAGGCAAACCTCTTAAGGCACTAAAGGACAGCATTATTAATATTAAAACAGAACAGATTTAAGCGCCTGTGTGTCTGACCTTTAAGTTTGTGTTTCTGGTGCAGCAACAGCTTGTCTTACCTCCAAAGTAGGAGCCATCCGAAAGCTTGGTCTCTTTATTGCCTTTGGTTAGTACGCTGACAACCCCATGTTGTATGAAGTACATCTTCTTGCCAATTGTACCCTCCCTGATGATGTAATCCCCTGGCTGGAACACCTCGAACCTTAGCTTGGTGAGCATTGAGGTGACAAAGTTGGGGTCAGCGTTTGCAAATAGAGGCATAGAGGCCACCAGCTTTCGACAGTTAAAGTTGATGATTTCCTGGAGTGCACAGGCAAAGATTGAAAACAGCAGTTAGTACGAATAGCAGAAAAGAGCTGAAGCTTGACAAGATGCATTGACCTGTCACAATTTCAGACAGGAAGGATATTAGAGTAACAACAGGAAAAAAATGTCAGCTGTGCAGAGATTTTTTTATCTGAACTGAGGTCCTCTCAGTTCTACTCTTGTTTGCATTTGGCCTCAAGAAAACAATCTTTTTTCCAACTATGTGCTTGTGTAAGGGTAAAATGTCAGTGAATGTGAACTGAACTGAGAGGAATGTCAAGCAATACACAGGCTTTTGAATGCATCACAGCCGCATGCGCAGTGGATTCAAGCACAGACAGGAACATGCATCTCACCTCTCGAAGTGGCTCGTTCAGCTCTCCTAGGATACTCTCCTCATCGAACATCTTGCCCTGGTAACGGTGCTCGTAGTAGTCATGGATTCTCTGCCTCATATCTGCTGGCAGCTTGTGGAAGGACATGTACTGCTCCACCTGTTTGTACTGCAGAGACACAGAGACACACAACAATTAGGTTACTCAAAGGCCATAGTGCACAGATACACAGCCACAGGGAACAGCTGGCACTGAGGTCAAACACACAACAAAATGAAGATGGATACATACAGACCATCAGGTCTCTTGTGGGTTGTTACCAACAACATGACACTTTTCCAGTCTTCCAGTCTTGCCATCTTACTCCCTCTTAGTCAAAAAATAGTTGTGTTTAATGCTGGCAAACCACAGGGAAACAATGCCCTGTTGTGCCAATGTTCAGTTTTATGTTTAATTTTAAAGCTCCCACATTGTCACATGCTACAGCAATATTACACTTGTCTAAGTTTTTTTGTGTGTGTTTAAAGAAGTAACCATCATAAATACCATCAAATTATAACTAAATGCTTAAAACAGCCTAAAATAAAAATACATTTTGTTTAACAACAGACAATAAGAATAAACACCCAATATTTATATAGTAGCTGTTACATCAATTACATGAGAAGTACAATAAATAAATATATGTGCACCAAAACACATCCTCTGGTCTTTATGTTGTTTATTAAAAATTTAAATGTGTGACAGATGGCCTTTCATTGATTCTCCAGTATTGGAAGCAGAGATGTAGATCAAAGCACAATGAGAGCACTTTGGGAATAATAACAGGTAGAATCCTTGACCCTCACTGGCAAAAAAAAAAAAAAAAAAAAGAAATTAACCATTCATAGGACAACGCTCAAGGTACTCTTTGATCACCATTTTTACACTGCAACAGCCTTACCACTCAGTGTCATGGCTGACCTCAGATGTCTACCTCTTTGTTATTGGACTCTGCTACTCTAGTCACCACTAATCTCTGAAGAAATCATCAAAAAGCCAATCGTGTGGAAATATAGCACAGTAAATAAAGACAACTGTCTCATGCAAGTCAGATTGTTTTTTGTGCGAGCAGAAAAGCTGTCAGGCTTCCTGAAAATCAGGAGATGTGAGTGGAGTTGGACAGAAACCCATACTAGGACTACAATCCAGTATCATAAAACATGCAGGCAGATTAAATTATAACTGTCTAAGAAAGAGGCCTGGTTAAGGTTCTGTAGGTAACATCTTCAACCATTGCAATGACGCAACCACATCCTCTACAATACTGTAATATTCTCTTTTTTATCTGGCTTCACTGCCAGATGTAGTTAGGGTGCTTGACCAGAGCTTTTCAGTCCCTTAAAGTAGTCTGAAGTCACTCGTTGATGATACTGTACAGTTCCCTTGAAAATGAACATTCATCTACAGCTGCATTGTTTGTACAATTTTGCATACATAAAAATGAGCAGATAGTGTCTGCAGCAGGAAACGCAGCAGATAAGCTGGACCATTATACTGTTTGTCCAACAGAAAGAGACTTCTTGTATGATATACTTGAAATATCAGTTCCTCTCTTAGGAATGTCAATGAAACATTTGACAATTTAAAAATGTCATTCTTGTGTAAAATGACCTAGAAAATCAAATCTACTTGCACAAACAAGAATAACATGCAAAAAGAGGCTTTTAGATATCCAGTCTCAGAGCATCTGTGGAAAGATGGATGAGTTTCGTTAAGGGGGAAAGGTTTCAGTCTTTATCCCCAAAATCCCTTTGGCATCAAAGTGAGCATTTACTGATCTGATGATGAAACTGAATCATTCCACAGAGAAGAACTCTTGCTCCAGTTCTCCAGGAGACAGAAAGCTCTAGAAACAATCACACACATCCCCTGCTTAGTCCCATTGGCTGCTGAGTATTGCAGCAAAGATGGCTTGTCTGTGTGTGATTCCAGGGTGAAGATGACAGGTGTTAACCCACATTCAGCATCTTGTCTAATGTCTTTATGTCTCCTGCATTAGACATGCCACAGCATGGTGCTCTGTTTCAAAGACATGGATTATCATCTCCTTCAGAATGTCTCCAATGTTTTCCTTTAACAGTCATAAAAAATACTGTCAACATCTAATACAACTATTTATCTTTAACTTTGTATGTTAAGATTTGAGCATGAAAGGGCATTAGTCAAGAGATGAGACAAATCATGTTTATTGATTTGATACTTTGATGAATACATCACCTAAAGACATTTCATATTCACTAATCACTGCAGGTCTCAGAAGACAAACGGACGGGAATGTAAAGACACCCACCGTGGGAGGATGGCACACTCATGATGCTGTGATGGGCTGATAACACCCTTTGTGACAGGAAATTATCTTATTGCTGCACAGCCGCCATCACATTGCCACCAGAAGGATCTGTGGTCTCCTGCTCTATTTGGCTTAATCAAATCACAGAGAGCATCGGGGAGGTCATTATTCCACCATGAGACATTCTCACTGCTGTCCTAAAGCCAGGGGATCAGACTGCAGGAGGACTGTTTAAAATTTAAAAGCCATAGGTGAGAATCACATAATTTGTTCTTTGTTATTTGTTTGAAATTGACTTAGATAGTTAGATGAGAAGACTAACACTATTTTAATATCAGAACAGTAATTGGTAGCACCAGATTACCTTGGTTTAGCCCAGGGGAAACAGCATCTAGTTTGTCCAAATGTAACAAGCGCCTCCAATCAATATTGCAATAATGACAATACATTATACACAATACACAATATGATGTACTGACAAAACAGTACATCATATTTCACAAATAAAAGCAGGTTATCCATGAATGAAACAAACAAAATATAATAACAAAATATATGCATTATTATGTGTATAATGGGTATTATATAATATTCTGGCATTTCTCATTAATATGCATATGCATACATGTACTATATTTAATATGAGAATGGTATCCACCTTCATATTAAACTCTCAGCATTGTGTTTTTATTTACATTATGTGATTATCTTAATATGCTTTATTTTTTTACTATATTTTATTTTCTAGCACAATAAAATGCATAACATAATAACAATGAATATGATTAATATCACTTTACTAGGGTGTCCTTGCTGACCATGCACGTATCGACTGGTAAGTTAACAAAGGGGGACATGGTTTCTCTATATGGTTTCTCTATTGCTTTTTGTGTGTGGGTGAGCCTCTTAGCGTATTAGCTTCTATCCTTGCCAATATTACAGTAGTAGCATAGCCTGCTTAGTGAGCTATATAGAACTGCATATTTATGCTATTTAATTTCATTTCAGAAGTCCTTTCCCACTCCTTTCTCAGTTTTGATCTTTCGCCACATAGCCATTCTTTAGTCGGTTTCCCTTTCATACTTCTTTTTTCCTTTCTGTCCCTGTTCTCTTTTATCATGTTTTTCATTTTTTTCCAATTCCCTTCTCTCTCCTGCAGTTCTCCAAGCAGAGGACATTCTTTTACCAAACTAACATGAATTATTCATTTCCCAAAAGAAATGTCAGCCACTCAATTATACTTTCTAAATATTTATTTTTTCTCTCCTTATCCCCAACCTTGTGCCTGCATAGTCAGAAGTTATAGATTAAATAATCAAGTGAACTGTAGTCTTAAATACTTGCATCCACAAATCTAAACATGGGCAAGAGAGGCCTTAGCAAATCGTGACTTTGTTTGTGACATGTGTTTCAGTACAGATGAGTATTATGGTATAGCAAGACAAGCGCTCTGGTACCATATCTCATATTTAATGGATAAGACCTACTAACTGTGGAAGTAAGTCCCTACATGCTCAAGTTGTGTAAAAATGGAGCAGCATGGAGTACAATAGTGGACTGTCTGTTCTTCTTTCTCAACAACAATGAAATTGGTTGTCATGAAGTTCATGGTTTCCAGAGGATGAATAAGGTTCACAATTATAGTCAGTTCAACAACTATACAACTCCTTACTTACTGTTGTCACTTAGCAAATGTTAGAATATCAACATGTCAAACTTAAATGATAAACGCGGTAAACCTTATACATGTAATTATTATTGTGAGTGTAACATTTACTTTAAATTATATATGTGGCTAAGTACAGTCTAAGAAACTTGCTAGCATGGACTGTTGTTTTCATTATATAAAGCTTATAGGCAAGTAAGGTTCTGCAGTATGGCAGAAATGCTCATGTACATTTATTTATTTTTTATTTAGATGTAAATTTTAATCAATTTGTAAGGTAATTTACGATACAATACCATTTAAAGGCAATTAATTTCTTTAATATCTTATTCAGTGTTTGATGATGTTATTAGGTAGGCCATAGTTAGTTAAAAAAATGTGACTGAAGTAAAAGTTGTATAGAAGACAAATAGAAAAAGGAAACTTAAGAGGATTTAGTTTCATGAAATCAGTCACGTCCAGACTAATAAGCGTGGTTTTTACTCTGAGGCAGATTCAGACTTAAGCTCCTCAACTTGTTGAAAGCTGTGTACTTAGGTGGGTTGTCACCCCTCTGTGATGTATTACTGGGGCCCTGTAAGCTTCAACTCCTGAGCTCCACCTATTGTACAGGAGCTAGATGGTGATAGCTTTCTAAATTATTTTGGTACTCTCTCGCAGCACTAGCATAATGGCTAAACTCCTGCAATCTCTATATACACTATATTGCCAAAAGTATCCGCTCACCTGCCCTGACTCGCATATGAACTTAAGGGACATCCCATTCCTAATCCATAGGGTTCAATATGATCGGTCCACCCTTTGCAGCTATAACAGCTTCAACTCTTCTGGGAAGCATGATTCATCACTCCAGAGAACGTGTCTCCACTGCTCTAGAGCTGACAGTTGACTGTGGAATATTTAGGAGCGAGGAAATTTCATGACTGGATTTGTTGCACAGGTGGCATCCTATCACAGTTCCACGTTGGAATTCACTGAGCTCCTGAGAGCGAGAGCATTCTTTCACAAATGTTTGTAAAAACAGTCTGCATGCCTAGGTGCTTGATTTTATACACCTGTGGCCATGGAAGTGATTGGAACACCTGATTCAGATTATTTGGATGGGTGAGCGAATACTTTGAGCAATATAGTG
>OMLM01014122.1:0-25361 GCA_900302695.1 Helostoma temminkii | reverse complement strand
CCCTCCCTTTCTCCTTCACTCTCCCCAGGTGAAATATTGATGGATTTTTTATGAATAGCTATGAAAAATTCATTCAAATTCCAAAATGAAAAAGCGTAAACATTCCGCATCTGCCTATGCCTCCCGCATTCATTATCCTTCACAACATCCTCACTCCCTCCCTCTCACTTTTTCCCACTCTTACCCCCCTCCTCTCCTAGCACCCCTCCTTACCCCTGTCTACCTGAAAAAGACATGCCGCTCTGTCTCTTTTTCCACTACTTGGCCTAATTGCTTAATTTGACCTGCTCTCTCATCAATTAAAAGTCTGTCAGTGGTAGACAGATGGAGGATGGATCAGAGGGCTAGTCGATGGACAGATCAATGACAGAAGAGCTCAATAAGTAAATGGAGATGGCCAGTGATGGAAAAGGGAAATGAGGGAGGGGAAGAAGTAGAAGAAGAACAAATTGAACAAGCTGTCATGACAAAAAGGTGTAGCGCCAACATGCCTCATTCAGATGCTGTGACTCCTCACCATCTTTTCCTGATGCTCTGACTCTCCCTCCCCCTCTCCTTATTTCTTTGAATCTCTGACTCCCACCAATAATCCCACCATACCCACCCACTCCTTTTCTGTAATACAAAGGTGTTAAGGTAGACTACCAGTCAAAAGTTTGGACACACCTTCTCCTTCAATGGTTTTTCTTTATTTTGTATTAATTTTAACATTGTACATTAATACTGAAGACATTGAAATTGAACTTATGACAGAACAAATGCTGAATTATGTAGTCAACAAGAATGTGTTGAGTAACCCAGAATATGTTTTATGTTTCTGAATCTTCAGAGTAGCCACATTTTGCTTTGATGAGAGCTTTACACACTCTTTGCATTCTCTCAGTCAGCCTCAAAAGGTAGTCACCTGGAATGATTTAATCTTGAACAATCTTGAAGGAGTTCCCAGAGGTGTTGAGTCCTTGTTGGCTGTTTTACCTCCACTCTCTGATCCAATGTATCTCAAACCAGCTAAGTTGGATTTAGATTGGGTGATTGCGGAGGTTAAGTCATCTGATGAAGAACTCCATTCACTCCCCTTCTTGGACAAACAGCTCATATATAATCCTGAGGTGTGTTTGGGGTCATTGTCCTTTCGGAAAATAAATGATGGCCCCACTAAGTGCAGACCAGATGGGATGGCATGTCTTTGCAAAATGCTGTGGTAGCCACGCTGCTTAAGTGTAGCCTCAATTTTGACTAAGTCACCAACAGTGTCACCAGCAAATCACCCCCACACCATGACATCTCCTCCATGCTTCACAGTGTGAACCACACATTCAGGAAATGTCTGTTCACCCTCTTTACATCTAACAAAGATACAGAGATTAGAACCAAACATTTCAAAACATTTGGACTCATCAGAGCAGCTCTTGATCATCCTTTAATGTGACAGTATTCATGACAGCCACCTTTATCATAGGATTTGATGGCCTTGGCGACTGCACTTGGCAATACATTTAAAGTACATTCAAATGAGTAATGATGGACTGTCTTTTCTCTTTACTTAACTGAGTGTTTGTTGCCATAATATAGATTTGTACATTAGTTGTACTAGCACTAACAGGGCTATTGACTCTGTACCCACAGCAAGAAATATCACAGATTAACTCTTGGCAAGACAGTCTGTGAATCTGTGAATTGATAACCATTCTAGGTGATTGCTTTGTGAATCTGATGAGAATCTGCCATGAGTGTGCCAAAGTTAAATGTAGCTACATTTGACAATCTAAAATATGAAACATTCTAGGTTGTTACCCTTTTTTTATTTACTACACAATTGTACACGACAATTAATTCCATGAAGATGAAGGTGTTTCCAAACTTTCAACTGGTAGTGTAACCGTAAAACTGAATCAGCAATCAAGTAACTAAATAAGTTAATGTAGAACACAGAAATATAGCTAGTATAGATCTGAATAACAGGCAGAAGTTCTGCCTCAGACTAAATGGCAGAAACTGCAGATGTCACACCATGTGTCATAAAGGAGCAGTAAATCTGCTTGTATATAACCTATAACCTAATGTATTACAGATAACTTTTTGGCATATAGTGCTCAAAAGACACAATCACATTTTGCTTAAAAATACAGAAATGACTCACTTGCAGGCAAACCACAAGTCATGTTTCTGTAAACAAATAAAACTTCTCACATAAATATTAGCATGCACAAAAACACACACCGCTACACATGAACACCATCACAATTATTTTGTTATTTTCCCTGTCAACACCTTGTTTTAATTAGCTTTCTCATGAGACTGTGACTCAGACCAATTAAGAGTAGATTATCAAAGAAGGTCTAGCGTAGGGTGAATGCCCACTATGACTCCAGTCTCCAGGGATAGACCAGGATGAAAGAGACCTCAGCACTACATACACATGAATACACAGATTGAGACACAGAACAACACTACTCTAAGCAAAATTAGGAACCTAATATTACATATATTATATATTATACATATGTATCTTACTGTTTATTATAGTTTTGATTTATTATTTTTATTATTTTGTATTTTTAGAGGAGTAAAGAAGAGAGTACAGGCAGGGTGCTGTGTGTCAGGAGTGATCTGTGATAAAAGGGTATCTGCAAGCGTCAAAGGGAAGGTCTACAAGGTGGCAGTGAGTCCAGCTATGCTGTATGGACTGGAGGTAGTGGCACTGACAAAAAGACATGAGGCAGAGCTGAAGATGCTGAAATTTTTACTAGGAGTGACGAGGATAGATAGGATTAGAAATTAGTATATTTGAGGGACAGTGCAGATAGGATGGTTCAGAGACAAAGTGAACGAGGCAAGACTAGATGCTTTTAGCCTGTGCAGAGGAGTGATGCGGAGTATACTGGGATAAGAATGCTGAGGATGGAGCTTCCAGGCCGGTAGAGAAGAAGAAGGCCAAAGAGGAGGTGCATGAACATGCTGAAAGAGGACATGCAAGAGTCACAGAGAAAGATGCAGAGCACAGAGAAATATGGAGATGGACGATCCACTGCGGTGCACACAAAAGGAAGCAACCAGACAAAGAAGACCAAGACAAAGAAGATGAAGACCTTCTGAAATTTGTCTTATGTCCCAAGGCACATTGCAAAAACAATATTTGATTACACCACACATATTACATTATCACAAACAGCAGCATTTATCGCATCACACCAGCAAAAGAAACAACCCTTCAACACAACATGTACAGTATCCACAGCAATACATGGCCAATCATTCTGTATTGACCACTTGCAGATGGATCACCTAGGAGATGCACAATGGGGTCTTTCCACTCTGTCCCTCAAGGGAACTACAATCACTCCATTGATGCAATCACTAATGGAGACACTTTAGAACATTGAGAGAAATTACAGACTCAGAATTAGGCTATAAAAACACACATTAGGTGTTGAAGTTGAACACAACAATGAAGGAAATTATATCACATACACTTGCATTCTCCTTCCCTTATGACAAATCAATGAAAGCTCTATCAGAGTTAGCTAGGATATCTTGATGTGTGATCAAAGGGTTTACCCCCAAGGAAAGTGTACCTCTATAATTTCGCACTTGTCGTTATTTATCTCTCTCACCCTCTGCTTTTGTTTCTTTTCCAAAACAGGAGAAATATCGACCGAACTGCAACCTAAATAGCATGTTTATATTTATCTCAGTGTGATTTGTCAGTACAATACAGAATGTGTGTTGTCACAAGCTGGTCCATAAACTGATGGTAAGTTAATAGCACTCAGTGGTATTATGTGAAACAGTGATTAGATTGGGAGAGGCTGATGCACATATTGGTTCAGTCCCTGAGGATCCACTACAAGAGGCAAAGATCAGAGGTCAATCACCACGGGATCAATGTCACTCAAAAGAGCCAAGTTATATTCAAATACACACTACACACACTATATGTATGTATGGCTTATTTTCATCTGAGTTGGTGTATATGAGGACATGTTTAGGGTGTTTTAACAAGCCCTACCACCACACTGCCTGGTGACACCAATATAAGCAGAATGTACCAACGAAAGGAAAGGTGGAGATATGAAGTGTGGAGACATCTAAAGGGAGAGTGACTTCCCTGGGACTTCATTAAGCTAATCTAGCCACCAATACTAACCGAGTTTAGGAGAGAAGGTGAGGAGAAAGCTCAGAAATGAGATGAACACTTATTAGATCAGACCCAGCAACTGTCTTTTCCCGCTCACAAAATAATTCACACTTGCACACACACACACACAGTTAGGCACAGATAAAGAAAGACACTGGGATTGACAAATTGTATGCATAGTAAATATGCAATATAAGACTCTATGCATACCTTTACCACAAATGTAAACATATTTAAATAGGAAATTATCAAGATAGAGTAAAGTGAAAGGCAAGATAAACCCAAAGAAGAGAAATAAACAATAACATCCTAAAGTCATACCAATAAGCAGTGGAAATACAAAGTGAAAGATTGCATCATGTATCTGCTTGCCAAATAGTAGGCTGTAGTCTGCTGATGAACTGCTACACAGGGGTGTTTCTGTTATCATATATAGAGGTATGGTGGGCAAAATAATAGAAGCAAGTGTCACTTTAACAAAATAGAAGAACATCATAAACTACAGTTTCTGAAATGATTAACTCCCCTAAACTTTTTCAAGAAAAAGCAAACATTAGCATATTCATGAAAATAGGCTTCATTGCAGGTGTGTTCTAATAAACTACATGAGTCATAGCTAGATGTACATGATGAACTACTGAGTGTATGAAATGTAAAAGCAGCAACTGCTTAAATTTGGGAAATGAATGTTCATTTGTTAAAAATAATTAAAACAATTGATAATTGGCAAAATTAGCATTTTACTTTTTGTTGGCTAATTGTTTAGGCTCAAAACGACACTACTCTAAGCTAGAGCATCAGACCTGGTCACTGACAGCCCATACCCATGAACTTAAAGAGTAGAGTGAACCAGGATACTGTCATCACTCACACCAGTGCCTAAGGTCAGTAGAGTGAGAAAGCATGAAGGTATGACAACAGTGTATATTTGTCTTACTCTTCGACCTCAGCCACCAATAAGGCACCAACAGTTGGTAGGTCCTATATATCTGAGTCCAAAATATGCCTGTTTCACATATACACTCCAAACCATGTCAGGAGAATCAGTTCTGGGCATTTTGCAAAGTTATGCATTCGCACATGTAGTTCACAGCAAGAGCATCAGTGTAAGCAAGTTAGATGAGAAGCAGTGATTGCCCTGCCCTTTGCTAGAAACATCCCCTATTGGAAGTGGTATCACCCTGACTGGCTGAATGTATATACTCTAAGTTTTTGTTAAAAAGACACATGAAGATGACTGAAGATGAGCTGTAGATTGCTGTTAGAGGACAAAGTCTGTGAGAAATACAACAGTGCACTCAAAGACTACAACAGCAAAGAGGACTGAAGGAGGGAGAACAGGGTGGATGGAGAGGAACAGAGGGGAGACAGAGAAAGAGAGGGAGTGCTACGTCGTTTTTAATCTAGTTTGTCTGTCGTAATCGTGTCAATGTCACTCTCAATCAGGCAGCCACAACTAGGGCTATACAACTTCAGTGTGATTGGTCCAAACCTTGTCTTTAAAATGACCTCTACAGGGAGGCACCTATGTGTGCGTAGACACAGAGAAAGAGAAAAAACTAGGAAGAGGCGGGTGAGACGAAAGAGAGGAGGGTCTTCCAGAGACAATATGAGAAAGAAGAAGAGAGGGAGCACAAATTAACTTTAAACCTGTTACTCCCCCACCTGTCTGTCAATTTCACTTTGGTCTCTTTCTTTGTTCTGATTTTTCAGTGTGACAGTATTGATTGCCCTCTCTTATTACACAAGAGGATACAGAGATTTTTGTGTGAGTGTTCATTGCTATAAACTTTAGTCATATTCTTACCTGCTAGCTTTTAAAACACTTACACTAGGATGGTGTTCATGGATTTGAAACAAAGGCAAAGTGTGTTTTTGCTGAGGTAGATTAATAACAATGCAAGGGTGAGTGTGTATTTGGGATCACATGGATAAACAACCAGTTGCTTATATTTGTATGGATGTACTGTATGTGTGCGTTGCTGCTTTTGGGATTTAGTTAGCATGTGAGAGTATATAGTTACATAAACAGGAGCTAGCCACAACACTGTGGTTATACATAAACCAGGCAGATTTTGCTAAATCTGCAGGTGTCATCAGTTCCACTTCCCTAAAACACAGTATAAGCAACCAAACATCTGTGATCACCAATAACAGTAACAATAACACTAAAAATACATATAGAATTTGTGACTATTCTTATTTCATTCTTAATGAATAGCTTTATTAAAGTTTTATTTTGATCACAGAACATCATTACACTAACCACCACAGGGCATTTCATCTTGTGGGAGATTGTTCTCTTTAATGTTCTCTCTAACCATGATTTGAGAGATTAGTCTTCCACCACACAATATTTACTGAGGCCCACTAATACCGCTGTGGCGTCGAGTTTGTTTTATTGTATTTGTCTCTGTGTTCGAGCATGCGGCACTAAGCCACAAGCAAATTAACGAGAAAATGTTTGCACACTGTTGGTATTTGCCTTTGTCTCCTCTGTGCTCACTGGAGTTTTTTAGTCCCACTTTAGAGTCAACATGGTTCAGAACTTGTTTTAATTATTATAATTCTACTGGACTAAAATCAGTATTCTTCTCTAAAACTGATTTGTTCAGTTTTGGTACATCTCAGTATTTGGAAATACATTCAATTGAAATTTGTTGGATCCTTATTTGTGAAAGTATTTGTGAAAATGAAAAGGTAAGAAACTAAGCTGTAATTTGAGCTGGTGTAGGAATGGAAAGTTTCAGGGTTAGTGGCTCCTCACTCTATCACCAGTTCTATGGTATTTTGAATTTATAAATTCAAAATAAATACCAGATATGGATTTTAAAGTGTTAGCTTGATATGTTTACCAATTCCATTATATTTGCAAGTGGTCTGGGTCTTGTGCCTCATGCTGGAATGAAGGCTATAACAGCAGTTTGTTAAAAGTTTGTTTTTGTTTGCACAGTTAGATCACTTCCCAGACTGGCAATTAACTAAAAACTGATATATACTATATACTAAAGTGTAAAAATGTAAATGTAAAGTAACTAAAACTATTTTATTGTAATAGTTTACTAATTTTAAAATCCAAACTTACTCCTCTATCTGTTTCACATTAAATGTTAATAAGAAATGAATTAAGAAGTCAATGGAAGACATCAGTAACTGACAGTATTATCTGTTAAAAAGAATAACTCAGTAACATAGATACATAGATGTGAATCTGAGCATATTGGAGTACTGTTGTACAAATATAAGGCGTGTGTATGTATGTGTATATATTTGTAAATATATATATATTTTTTTTTTTTTAAAGAGGTCATATATATTTTTTCTTTTTTTTGGGTGGGGGGGGACATTAAGAATGAATTGAGAAAATAAATAGCACATGAATTGTTAGTTGTTGTCATACATCAGAAAGTATGTCCTGATATGCACTGTTTCTTTTCAACAAAAAGAAGCATCATCAGTAGCCACTCAGAATCAGAAAGGCAAAAACTCTGTTTAGGCAGGGAACCAATTTGGCAACCAACTAACCAGGCAACTGGTCCAAGTGAACTTCCAACTGGC
Source organism: Helostoma temminkii (assembly GCA_900302695.1). NCBI lineage: Eukaryota > Metazoa > Chordata > Actinopteri > Anabantiformes > Helostomatidae > Helostoma > Helostoma temminkii. The sequence goes on along the minus strand of OMLM01014122.1, from coordinate 17,665 downwards.
CCTTGGCCACTGGGCAATCCTTATTGTTCAACTCCACAACAGTGCTGTCTGTTGTGGGCTACTACTGCATAGCATATGGTCCTAGGTTTTTCATCTCTCCAGGGATGAAACACCCACACAAACACATGCACAGAGCCATTCACACACGCAAACACATAAGTATCAGTGCAGAAAGAAAGAGTGCAAGAGAGAACTGGAAATGCAGACAGACACACCAAAATAGCAACTAAAGACACATACACATATTCTGGTCTTCAGAAGAAGCATTAAACAAAAAACAAAACAAGCCAAAGTGAGTGACAGACTGGATGAACTAAACATGCTTTCAGGGTAACCCATCTCTGGTGAGTCCCACTCCTCAGGAACTATTCCCAGGAGGTACCAGCAACAGCACCTACATGAATGATAACCAGCTCCTGTAGATTTGAGATTTGTTTCATAAGTGAAACCGTTTTTGAGATTGTTCCAAATGTTTGGGGCTGAACAAGGAAGTACAGGACATGTCTCTTTTATTCTCCACAGGAAAGGAATGTCCCTGATTTCTGTTTCTTTTCAACTTTGTGCTGGATATCTATCCAATAAAGTAAACATTGATTTTTTTTCCTTTTCTGTGAATAATAATGCTCATGAAAAATGAACTCAAGTCAGTGACACAAACCTCAAAACACATGAACAAACACACACAATTACAGAAAGACTAGCACACACAAACAGACCTATCCACACTCAATTCCACTTTGCTCTAAATCAAGGCTCAGCCAAGCTAATGCACAGATCCATACTGCTCTGGGTGAATTAACGTTAGTAATAAGATATCATGGCTCTGATTGATCCTCTATTTCCATGTCCGCACCATAAAATGACCCAAGCACAGCCACAGCACACCATCACTCTAATGCTGCATTGATTCTACTCTGGACTCTTGGGGATTTAAGTTATGCTCCAGAAGAGGGTATAGCTGGAAGTGAGTGTGGGACTGGAGCTACTGATACATGATTATAAACTAAGACTAGAGTTGGAGCTATGCTGTAAAGCTACACCCCTGTTAGGGTGGTTTAATAAGTAGAGACTATGTAAAATCAGAAAACCTGAGCTCATCCCCCAAGAGAATATCCATAGCAAGATTAATCAATTATCAATTTAATGTTGTATAATGTATTACTGTTTTTAAACACCAATATCCCAATCAAGTTTGCTCCCCAAGTTTGTTCCCAATTCCAGTTTAAGTCCTTAAACATAGTGGTGGGCATGTGCTCATACTCAAATTCTAAAGTTTATACAGTACGTTTAAATTATTGATAAGAATAAAAGTTTAACTGGAAAATGCAAGTCCTGAAATTGACAAAAAGCAAGAGAGAAGAAATATGAAGAAATATGGTGGTGTTAAAGAGTGGAGACTCTTCACTCACAATAGATCTAACACACACTGGCTGTAAAGACAAAAGCCAAGTTTTATTTTGGCCTATTAATGTGTTTCATTACGGAATTAATATTAAACACTAAAGTGCTTACATAACGTATTTAGCAATCCAAGACCTTTCTAACAGATCCATTTAATTTGATAAATCAATGAGCTCTCTTGTATTCCTCACACTGTCTTTCAGTGTGCTTGTGTCAGTATACTACGAAGAAGGATAAAAATCACTGCTTTTCTAATGTGTTGCCTGAAAAAAGTTTGCAACATTGCTAGCAATCCAAAGTGTGCTGGATATATTCTATAAATTCTATTATATATAGATAGATAGATATTTGTAAAAATGTATATACAAAATACATTTAAATACCAGTTGGGCCAGATTGCTACTGACACAAGGTCATTAAAATAATTTAAGAATTTATCAGAAAGCAACAGTGATCCACAGCTAAAAGTGAGGAGGTGGTACCTGAATGTTTCGTACAGTGCTCTTTGTTAATGATAATTAGAGTTAGAGTTTAGCAAATCTGTGTATGCTGCCAAGCCTGGATGTTAGAACATAGTCAATCACCAGTGCTAATATTTTTTCACCTTCACTCTCTATAATTGTCACCCTCATATTAGTACTTAGTACTGTAGATCCCTGAGGTGGCAAAACAGACAAGAGAGCAGTAACAAAAGGATCCTATGTTGTTCACTTTGAAATAATACTGTTCTATTAGGTTATACCTGGATAAGCATGATATCCTTAGGATGAACTAGGGAGACCTCTAATTATTAATAATATTAGAGATTAACAGGTTATTCAGTGGCAGAATTTCTCTCCCAGTAATGAGCAGTGAGACAAATTACCACTTCACTAATAATAACAATGAACAGTTACACAGATGTTTGATAGGATTCAAATCAGACCACTTCAAATAAGTCCAATGGTCATTATCCTGCAACTGAGACAGATCGTTCAAGACGAACGCACAACAACGCAACCCCAAAACATAACCAAGCATCACATATTTATCCATGAATATAGAGTTGATATGACTTATTATAAGGCTGCAGTTTTGTCTCATGTGTCCAGAGGACATTCTCCTAGAAGCACTGTGGCTTGTTAATATACATTTTAGCAAATTCTGGTCTACTTTTCAGTCAACAACGGAGTCCATCTAGGTCTTCTTTCTTTCAACTGTTACTCAAAAAGCAATGAATGGTGTAGTTATGCACTGATCTACATTGATATTGGGGTTCAGCTTGAACCTTATCCCTTGAAATGCATTGTGTAAAAAATATTATATGAATAAAGTTTGTTTGATTAACTGATTCGGGTTAAATTTCTTTTGTGGCCAACATCCAGGAATGTTTGCTATGGTCCCAGAAACCCTGAATGTGTCTGTACCCTTTAACTTTAACATACTTGTCTACAGTTTTCTTTCTGATCTGCACAGACTAGAGGTACCAACAAATCTAGGTCTAGGCTATTTTGAAATGCACTTTTTTTAAAAGGAGTAATTTTTATTTTACCTGTATATTACTGTTCTTAAGAAACAATCCAAATAGTGACTATTATGAAGTGAACAATGAGCTATAACAAATATACAATAAGGTCAGACTAGAAGTTGGTGCTGTAATCAAATTATCAGCAATAATGTGTCCATGAACCACTAATGAGCCTCCCAAGCTAACAGTGTTTCCCAAAACCAACAACAACATGGAGCCAAAACAAAAGACACACACACAGAATGATCCATGTTATGTTGTCCAGGCAGCCTTGAGAGGACAGATTCACCCAATAACACCACACACCAATTTGCCTGATGACAGAGCAGAAGTCATTGAAACCATGTGAGGTTTTTTAAGGGAAAAAATTTGTTCCAGGAAACTGGTAGTCACTGTCAGAGTTTTGGTCTAAATTTTAAGGACCTGTGATTGATTTCTAAACCACCAGAGGGCCCGTCACAATCAGTGCTCACTGGACAACACTCTAAAGACTGACTGGATGATGACCGACTGTCAAACATACGTATACACATATGAACATGAGCACACAAACACAACGACACACACACACACTCAGAATGGTCCAAACACATTCCTGTCTGCCTGTCTGGATTACATGCTGGACAATATCCCACGGTCATTAAAACCAGATTGCTTTGAAGACACAGTCACCACGCAAACACACATGATGTCACGCACAGACAGACAGAATTGCACATGTACGTATTGCTTCAAGGCAAACTGCTTCCCCTAGTCTGTCTGTCTGTCTCTTCACATGCTACACAGTCTTATCAGACAACTCACAAGAGAAGAAAAACTATTGGCAAATGTGATAGACAGCGATAGAGACAGAGACAGACACAAACACAGACCGACATATTCATATGGCAGCAGACAGGAGTGAGTAATACAAAATAATATCAAACAGGTGAAGAACCAAATCACAACTGGTGGGAACAGTGCTGTATAAGCAACTCAACAGGCCAGACTAAAGCAATAATACAAAACATACACTGATACAAATTCATAAACACAGCAGTACCTTCAACAGTACACCAGGTGTAATCTCTCTGCTGTCTCTCTCTCTCACATACACAGACACACACAGCCTATAGTTACAGACAATAGCACGGAGAACAAAAGGCATCACCATGTTCACATTAGTGTGCCAACAGGACTATTTTTATATTTTACTGAGTCACAAAGAGTCTTCTCCCAGCAGCATGTCACTATTCTCATATCAAAGCTGCGTTTATAGCAGACAAAGCTTTGAAAGTGGGCCATGGCTCATAAAATGCCTTTATGTCCCTCGCCGGTGTACTAAAAAAACCCAGAAACAATGCATTTTAAGTCTGCAATTGGAGTACTGCATGTGTTCCTGAGCTTATTATATGTGTGTAGAGAACGTTTGCATCTGTGCCCGAGTGTGCAATTGTGTACTATATGACTGTGTGCATGTGTCCTCACACACGCACACGCATCTGTGTATGTGAGTATGCAGGTGTACTTCCCCCCACAGTTGTGTTTAGATGTGTGTAGGTGTTGTTGGTTTAATTCCCTCCACCGACATTGTTCTTTTCCGATCTTTTTTTCCGGCTGACAGAATGTGCAGCCTTCACACTCAGCTAACAACCAGGCTTCCTGAATCGCATGTAACCTAATCACTAACACCATCTGTTAATTATGTTAATACAAAAATGCCTTGGCTGCTATTCACGTCCATTCTCTGAATCAGTACCCCACTTCCCCACCGAGCACCTTCTCTTCATGCTCTCTCTCGTCCAATCCTCTCCATCATCTCAGGCTCCCATTTCCTTTATTTCAAATCTTGTCTTTCTTATCCTTTCTAATTCTATCTCATCACTTTCCCTCTGTTTTTTAATCATCACTGCTAATCCTTTACATCCTTCTTCACTGTCCATTCCCTTATTCTTGGCATCAGCTTTCATCCAAACGCCTTTGTAGTGCTTCCTTTTTTCACAACTCTTCTACATTTTACTCTGTCAAAAATCTCAAACTCTTAATTCCTCCTCACAATCACATCACTTAACACCTCTCAGACTACTGTCTTCTGGGTAGCTGTTGCAGCTCCCAGAAGTGAGTCAGAGGCTAAGCTGGCTGGAAATCCCCAGAGTAGCATACTATGAAGCCAACTTATTTTGGTATGATATTGATCCACTCTTCCTCTTAATTGATATTCAGTATGCTAATGTGTAAGTTTTTATTGATCCGTAGGAGACACAATAAAGTTTGTCTTATACCCATGCACAAAATAAGCATTATTGTAATGCAGGGAAAACATCATTTAATAGTTGTACACAGTGCTATATTAACACAATCCAACTGTGGACATAGTGATGCATAATCAGATTATGAACAGACCTGATGGCATTGCGACTTTCCCCAGGGAGGCCTCATTCAGGCCTTGGGATAAAGCGGGCAGTTTGCCCACTAGATGCAATGCATAAAGAAGCACAGACCCCCAAAACAGCCATCAAGTTTGCTCAAGAAATAATCAGCAGAATAACATTTTTCAGGAAAGTTACATACCTACCTATTTGTGGCTGGGCAGGACAGAACAATGTGGAGTGCAGTATTTTTTATATCATATTAAATATCACAACACTCAGAGTCCACAGCCATGTTTGTAGATGAGATGCTCTAATGCTCACTGTAAAGCAATCCTGACTGTGTGTTGTCTTTTTTTGTCCACTTAAAACACCAAAATCTCCAATTGACAATGAAATACTACTACAAAGAAAAATACATTTGAGAGGCTAGAACCAGAGAAACTTTTGGGTTTTTGCCTGAAAGTGACTAAGCGTAAAAATCAGTGTTTTATCATCAACATACACTTGACTTCAATGAAAAAGTCATTCATGTAATGTAAAGACACAGACTTTCCCCATACAGCTACATTATTTGACACAAATTCTGGGCTGGTGATGGCATTAGAGAAAAACAAAGGTTTATCAAAGTCAGTGAGCTCCTTCGTCCAGGGGCCATGAAATGTTTCTTGGCAATCCATGCTGTAGTTTCAGTCTGTACCGCAGTAGTGGACAGACAGGCAATGCCATTGCTATAGAGCCACTACAGTGGATAAAATACACACAAGAAAAAAAAAAAGTCAGGAATGGTTTTTTTAGAGAATCTATACCCAGCAACAAAGTCTTATAACCAATGGACGGGTGAAGAGGTAACCTAAAATACACAAAATAAACAACACTCAGAATTAGGGGATTTCACACCACCACCCTCAACATGATAAAACACAAATATCATCGGGTCTCTACACTTCACACTCCCTAGACAGCCACACACACACATATATATATATATATATATATATATATGACTGCTTTCCCACACCCACACTTACAAGCAGCCACTCTTCGTACACAACAGCAACCACACATGCAAACATTCACCAACCCACACCCCGATGCCCTGGTCACCCGTAGCTGGTTGAGCAAGGCCACAGTTTAGGTGAAACCCAGAGTTTCTTACACTTGGCCGTAAACGTTATTTATTTTGTGAGTGCTGCGTGGTGAGAGGTGCATGGTGGGAGGTCACAACAGTGAGTGTAGATCTACAGATCTACAGCACACCCTATATTATTTTTGGTGTCTTATGTTCATATGCATTTACAAGTACTTTGTATTTACACACACCCACACACACAAAATGTACACACATACATTTTTGCAGGGAAGCAATCTTTTAACCTTCATGACATTTAGTTTAAGCACTGGAGTGTTTCTACTGTGCAGCAGGATACTGTCCTTCATTGCAGAACAGTTTAATGAGAGGTGAGTAAAGTGGGTGCTTTAGTGATAGCGCTGAAAAGTGATCCCTGTGCCCCTCCATCAGGTGTAAGGTTAGAAGAGGCAGGGTTAAGGAGGGGACGGCTCCCAAAAACAGCTGCCAGCCTGTAGGATGCCATGGTGCCCCTCTGGGCGTGGTGAAGCGGGTAGGATATTGGCAGAGAGGGGGCCAAGGTTGTGCCCACATAAGGAGACTCTTGAGGAGACAGTGTCGCTTTCACCACTGGGCCTCCATCTGTCTACCCTCCTTGATCCTCCTCCTTAGCATTTCTGTTAATCAGGGAATCATTAAGCTTTCCTCACTTATTATTACAAACCTACTGTACATACTATATATAGTAGGTATTAGTATAAATGCTGTCAGATCCAATTATCACATCTGCAAAGAATCTGTTGCCAGTTGTCAAAGAAACACCTGACTAGGCAGGTATCCTGCAATCTGCATCTTCAGATAAATGAAAAGACAACAACAAATTAATCAGCAGAAAACTGACAACAAATATACAGTATACTACTCAGTCATTGGTAATTTGGTCAGAAATAACAAGGAATTTGAGCACAATGTTTAAGAAATAGTGATATTAGTGAACAGTAGTGAATAAAGAAGAATAGCGATTTTTCTTTTTTAGATATTGGAGAGTACATGATTAATTAATAATGATAATTATTATAGCCTATTATAGACTGGAGGCAAACATTACTGAAACTTATGCAGTAAAATTCCATATGAGAAACTGTATGGATATAAAATTTCCTGCAAAGGGATGTTGATATTTTGTGGCCTGTACATTCTTGACAACTGTAGTTACACTCGTTTAAAAGTGAGCATATGTTACAGGTGGTGTGGAAAGCAGTAGAGAGTTGGCAGAGAAGATTTTAAAGAATCTGCTGCCAGGGTGAGAGCATTGGTTCCAAGGTGAAACCGGAGTGGGCCATGCAGCTGAGCCCTTCAGCTCAGCACTCGCACACTTACATACACACACAGACACAGTATGACTAAATAAGCACATACATGCGTACGCAGCACAGTGGAAAAACTTAGAAAACATGAATGAGAGACAAACACTGTAAGACGGGTTTTGGTTCACACAAACAACCTGAGTCACTCACAATGACAATATAGTCAGAACAGACACTGTGCACTCACAAACACTTTTACTGTAATTCGTCATCTTGTGAGAGGAAAAAAAATCTATTAGGCTATAAATATCCTTCAGAGTGGGATAATGTGGACCATACTTATGTGTTTGAGCTTGTATGATGTGGTTATATGGCAGATGTATTATATGGTGTGTGTGTTTGCACGTTCATGTGTAAGTTTTCATGCCAAATGATAAATGGCAGCCAGACATTGACTTAAGAGGCAGGAGGGCCCAGATGGACTACTGTTTGTGCTGACATTTTTTCAAAGTAATCCTATACATATAACACACACAAACACACATATGCAAGAGACACACTGTTTGATCCTTGTTTTATTTGTTCAACAGCCAGTGAGAACCAGCATCATGACATGTTTGTAGTAAGCACAAACTAAACTGTGGAAATTAACCCTCTATCGTTACAGGCACATCTCCTGTAATCTTTGGCTTTGGGGCATTTTTATGCACCTCTTCATTCTCCATACATTTTCATCCTGTTTCCTACCATCTGTTGTCCTGAGTACCTTTTACTGGAACAGTCATTTCTTGCCCTCTTTACCTTTAAGGCTGACTGTGAGGTAGTGTGTGGGTGTAGGTGGTAGGGGGTGATGGAGTTTTTTTTTAAATGGGTGAGCTCAGGGGTGTCTTCTGTCTACCACATCCTCTTTCCTGATCCAGGAAAACATACATGATTCCAGGACTCCAGCCCCCCAGCCAGCCAGCCCCATCCTAAGCCAGGGACTTTCCAGAATTGCCCTGCCCAGCTAGGGAGAGCACTAGTCAGCCATGACCACGCTACTGCACCCTGTGTGGAACTCAATGCAACATAATGTGAAAGCATATGTGGAGTCATATGGTCATGGCAACAAGGAAATTTAGTCTTTGATCTTGACTATCAAAGAAGACTAAAATAAAAACTCATTTTGGGAGAACAGAATAAGTTAATAACATGTGAGTCAAGAAGTTAATAACATGAAGTGCCACCCAGAAACAATTTAATGGATCAAAAGTATTGAGTTACTTTCTGCGCCAGTTCTCCAATAAAACTCCTTGGTAGGTTGGAGTGATTCAGCACTGCAGGTGTGATCAAGATCTAAACAGCTGTATATCAAACACACGGACCCTTCGTGATAAACCCTCATCATAAACAATACTGTGTCCCACCTTCCCTCCATTACAGCTTTAACACGCACACAACCAAAAATCTAATCGCCTTTATGCAGTGGTGGAGAAAGTACCTTACTTTTTATTTTTAATTGAAAGTACTAATACCACATTATAGAAATACTATGATACTACAAATAGATGGAATTACTTTTTACTTAAGTAAATGTACTAACTAGTGCTTTTTACATAGAAACCCCACTGTACTGATGAGAAGGCGGCCCCCTCTTTAAGCACCTTTGCCTATTTACACTGCACTTTGAAATGCCACCATTAAGGTGATCTAGTGTTTGTCTCACACAGGTAGCGGCACCCTGGTATTAGTGGCATGACGTTTGGATCACTACGACCTGCAGATCTGTAATAGGAAGAATTCGTGGATAAAGTTGTATTGGAGTAATGGTTTGCTTAATCATAATAATATATGACTGGTTGGGCTGTGTCACCAAATAAATGACCACCTTCTTCTGCTGTCTACTTCTAACCACTTGCACATCATGGCAGTGCGATCGTATGCGAGTGTAGCATCATATCTGATCGCTTAAACATATTACTCAAACAAATCTGAATGCAAGTGTAATATTAACACCAGACAATGCCTCGGCTCTTTCACACAGGTGATGGGGAGAAGTTGAAAGGGCAGTGTAAAAGGGGCTACTGTGTACCACTGCCTTAATAAGAGGACTTTTGCACAAGAACTGGATCATCTGATTAAGCTCTGCTAGTTAAATTCCCTAGATTCCTAGATCTGATTTTATCAAGAGAAAACATTAGTTTTAAAGCATCCAACAATGATGCAAGGTTTTGCCATCTTTAAAGACTAGTAAGGCTGACTATTCAGAGGGTTTTGAGGACGTACCACATATACACCACCATGTGCTATACAGTGTTACCTGATACATGGCTTCATGGGAAAGTACCTATTTCTTAAGAGAGCAGTGACTAAAATGAAGTTAGCCACAATGTAAACACATGTCAGAACGATGACTGACCAATTCCCATTATAACTCTCTGTCCACTCATCCTGGTAGTGCTAATTCTTGTCCTTGCTACTCTCAGAAAGAGCGAGATTAGTTTGTCCAAATATAGCACACAGAGCCCAAACAAAACCCACAGACCATGGACTTCCCGCTCAGGAGCAGGTGATGCACTTTTGAAGAGGAGGCCTGAAAGCGAGGAAAGATATGGAGTCAGAATCCACTGCACTGTCATGACCAAACACAGAGGTTTTGTTTGGAGAAAAATTAAAGAACGGTCAGCCCCAAGGCAGCACTGACACATAAGTGTTATCTAAGATAGTTCACAACGCTGACAGTCAAATACTTGAAAAAACACACATACTGATATACACCCAAAACATATTAGTACACAACAGAAACTCTAAGTTATATAAGAAATCAATTTGACTGTTCTGATACAGTATGACATTTAGTATATGCTATTGTACATAATATGGACATGTAGAGGAGGACTGTGTTGCACATATCATTACAGCACTTCCAGTAGTGTGACAGGACACAGAGGAGGTCAGCATGATAGCAGCATCCTGGAAGAACCCAACCAAAATTCCACAACGAAGGACACGATCTGTAAACAATACACACCCACGCTGGCATATAAGCTTTCAGTAGGCTACTACAATGTGATGTGTGTGCACACACACTTTCTCCTAAGCACCCCCACTGCACTGCTTTCACGGCGTCTCACACACACACAAGTCACATTATACAATTGACTATGAAAGGACATTGGGCTCATAACTCTGTTCCCCTGGGGCAGAAGACACCCAGTCACTGTCAGGCGAAAAACAAAACAAAGAGATGGAAAAACAGAGCAAAATAAAGGCAGGAAAGGAGACAGCCGCTGTGTGATTAGAATAAACGGGGGAGAGATGAAGGGAAGCTGGGACAGAGGCTAGTACCTCTCCTTTAATATAGCTGAGAAATCTTCCCCCTTTCTTCCTGACTGCGGGGACGACAGGTTTGGGTGATTTTCTAATAACCAGCACCCTGAGGTTATTGTGTTGCTGTGGTGTGTGTATGTGCTTATATGTGCTTGATGTGTGTATGTGCCTCTGTATGTAATCTGGACAGAGTATACAGTCCCAGCAAATGGCAAAGCGATATTGTGAGAGAGAAAAGAGAGTGGAGGGATTGATCTGCATTGAGATGATGGTGAGCATTGACTGAAAAAGGAATGGCAGAATGAGAATTCCTGGAGTCTACATTGTCCAGGCTTATAAAGGTTAATTAAGGCTCAATATTATTACTTTGTGACAATTCATTTTTTAGATAATCTAGTAGATTTAAAAGGTTTAAGAAAAACTTTAATGTATTAAAATTTTTTTCTTACAAAGTAATAAGCATAAGATATAAAATTGCTTATAGACCAAAATTGAAGCCAAATGTGACTTTCAAAGAGCGAGATGATATGGTCATGAAAATGATCAGTCAGACCTGCAGGACAGACACATGGGGTTATGTTTTTGGCTGTAGGACACCAATGGGAGGCCAGACAGCAATGAGACCCAGCCTGAGACGCTCCCTATGAAATTTGTAAAGGTGTGCCAATTTTCAGCTGTGGGGGTTGTCCCATTTCAGAGTCTATTTGCAACAAACAGACAAACTGGGCTATATTGATAAAGATAGATGCAGCTCCTGAACTGAGACACAGCTGTAAAGAAAGGGTTCTACCTCAAAATAATTAAAACTGGTGACCATAAAACAAATCTAAGCTACTCTTAAATTTTGTGAAACAACAATGTGTGGACCATGGAAGTCCCAGGCTCTAGTACAGTTTTTTGATGGTTTTCTTCATCCACAATATTCCAACATGGTTTTGATGCAGACTAAAAAGGTCTCAAGTGTATTTGTTTGGATACAGCAGGTCAAACCACACTTGTGTGTGAGTGTGTGTACTATATTTATGTATCTCCAAGCACACATGTGCTTGTGTGTTCAGGTTTGTAACCATAGGGAGTGGGAAGTAGCTGAAAAACCTCACTTTGTGAGGTGAAGCCCACATAGCACATACATATTGTATGCATGTTTTTTGTATTATGGACATGCACCAACAGGCAAATAAAAAGACCACAACAAAACAAGCACAAGGTCTGTGATCTCAAGGCTCAAGTACAGAGTGTGTATGTCACTGACTGACGTGTGAATGAGCCCTTGATGCACTGTTGTCAATCTTTTCACTGCACACACAAAAACAAACACACATAGACACAGTGTGCAGCCATATGGACAGATCATGAACATAATGAGAAATACTTCTGGAGATACTAATAAAGTCGGGAAAAGGAGCAGAGGAGTGGGGGGATGGGGTGCTATGAGACCAAAGTGGAGAAGAACAAATTGCTAAGATAGACTGGAAACCAAACATGTGTGATAGAGGGAGAAGTATAAAGTTCTTACTCAGGTAACAAATGAGTGAAAACAGAGCAAATAAACTACAGCCCCAGAGAGGCTCACATTTCTCGCAATCCCCTCTGGCTCAGTCCCACGTGTGAAATACATTCCCTGCATTTGGTGTCAGTCTGAGATTTATCTCAATAGCTTAGTGTCACAAAGATGTCAGAATCAGGTCCAGTATGACAGAAAATGTTGTTAATGAGATGAGAAGTTTTTTCAGGAAACTCATCTAAAAGACGAGACATCTTTCTTTGAAATAAATGCTGTAGTTTCATCACATTTACTGGATTGAACCACATGCTACAATTGAATCATCCTTCCTCTGAATCATCTTTGCGTCACTGTGTCATCTAAGGGTTTTCTGATGGTTTTCTTACATGTTGCAAACCTGATTTTTGCCATTTATAAAATAAAATACGTTTGCTCATTCAAAATTATGATAAATGTTTTCCCATTAATTATGAAACAGTCATCAATGTATCATAAAAGGGAAAAACACTATACAACATTGAATCAGTGCCCCCATGTCTAGGATATGGCCTGGGGCTACATGGATTTTTCTGTGTAGTGTGGTGGATGTTTTGTCTGGGCATTGAAAAATAAAGTTTGTTTATGGAAAGAGCTACAGCAGAGGGGGAATTTTAAATGGTGTAACATGTTTATGTCCACATTTACTGGTAAGTCAAAAGACCCCTGTCAATACACACGCGCGCACACACACACACCTCCCTTTTCTATTCCCAACTGTTTCTCTCTTAGATAGACATATACACACTATCAGCAGTGTTTATGACACTAAGAATTACAACATAACTACCACAGTTCTTACACTCGTTTACTGGAATGTGGACTTGGAAAGACTCCACAAAGAGAATAACAAGTACACTAGCCTTACATTGCAACTGAACCTCAATCAGTAACTCATAATAAGTTCAACATCAACAAGACACATGTTTAATAAAAACAGATTTGGGAAAAAAAACAGCAATGTCCGTTTTATACCGTGCAAGTAAAATCAAGATGTGCTGGCACAGACCAGGACAGTGTGCAGTGAAACACAGATGTGATGGCTTTAGCTGTGGTCACATGGAACTGCTTCCTAGCGTGTCACAAACTGAGAACGCAGACTCAGCTGGACACTGCAGCACCTACCTGTTGACTCACACTGATGACATCATCATAACTATTCAGGTCACATCAAACCAAAGACAGCGAAAAAAAAAAAGAGGGCGCAACACAGAGTAAAGTGAGAGTCGAGGAGGAGGAGAGTGGTGTAGGCAATGGTGGTGGGAGGATCAGATCACCATTAGATCATAGCCTGCAGGTCCACCGGGACAGGTCAGACAGCTGGGTCAGCAAATCCCACACCTGCATGACTGCTGAGTAGGAGGACTGATGACTGATGCTGGCGAAATCATGTGACTGGCATGGGGAACTGTGTCCTTTTTGGAGTATGAGCAACATCAAAGACAAGAGGAATTGGAAAAGAGAAAGGGTAGAAGAGGGATGCTAAGTGTGTTAGTCTGTGGTGTGTTTTGTACAGTACACACATCCCGAGCATGAATGAGTGTGCATATGTGTATGAGTGAGCCCATACAGTACCCAATGTAACCAAGAGAGAAGAGTGTGTACGCATGAGTGTTTTGTGAACATCATAACCAGAACTAAGTGCTGCTGAGTAAGTCATATCTGTTCATTTCCTCTGTACGGCTTCTAAGCACCACTGATGTGGTCACACAACAGGCTGGTACAGACCAAACCAAGCCTAAGCATACCAAACCAGACCAGGAAAAAACAACACACAGCTCGCCAGCTGCCACCCGCCAACTCAGACCATTATGCATGAGTCTGTCGGTCCAATCAAAGCTTCCACTTAGGGGAAGACAGTGGCCTTCCAGGCAGAGCCACAGCCTAGTCCAAGAAGCAACTTACTGCACCTGGACTAAAGCACTGAGGTTAACACTGAAATCAAAACTACTATCAAGCAGGCCATCAGTCTATAGACAGACTGTACAAAATCTGCAGTCTTCATGTGAATTCAAATTTCCATTTCAAATTTAACTTTGCATAACAATAGATGAATCTGAGGTTGACAATATAAACACAACATGAGTAAAAGCTGAGTGGTCCTAATAGTACATATGACTAGTCCAAGTGATTCACCCACTGCTACTGCTACATTCTTTGTTCAAACTGGCAATCCAAACATATTTCAGATGAGAAATGAACTGCCACATGAACACGCAGAAGCAAACATGCATTCATACGTTCCTAATTTTCCCTGATTGAGTTTAGTCCTGTTGGTCTCTTTAGACTACACCTACATAGCTCATCTTATCCAAACAATTAACACACACATTGTCACAAATAGACTCATGCAAACATGTACACATAGTCTAAAGGAAAATCTGCTTAATCTGAATTATTCATAATATTTACATACAGTGATGCTTTAAATCGATTTTAGCAATGAGTTGTTTGCCATTTTCACATATTAACTCTGGACAATGTCAGGAAAATCAGTTCTGGACATTTGCACTTATATAGCATCATATAGCTCACAGCGGCGATCGCACTCCAACAATAACCAGACTTTTTACTAGGGACCTCACTGGATAAAGTCAGGGGACACTGCCAACTGTCTGACTCAAACATTTGCGTTCTCACATGCAGCTCACCCGGGTAATGTCTAGAGAAGCTTAGTTCATGTGTATATCAGCACATACTCTCACACCTCAAGTGTCTGCAGACAGCTGCAGCTACTTTTGAATTGGCATATTTTTGCCCATGGTCAGAAAGCCCCAACCCAACATCAAATTTACTCCTTCACCTGCCAGTTTCCCCCAGCAACCTCAAGAGCACCACAGCAACCAAACAAAATAGAGGGAACGAAAAGACCCAGGCACAAACTTAATCTCTCAGTTTGTCTGTCTGCAGGATTTTACAGGAATATATGAACAAAAAATAACAAAAAGAGGAGGTGGTGGGAATTGTGGACCTACTTCCATAAACATACTTCAAAGAGAAAAAAAGAATCACACTATTTTGTGGTGGACACTACTTAAAACACTTCTCTCAGTCAACAAAGCAAAGACACTGAAGGGGAATTACACTAGATCCTGCCTACAGCCTGTCAGCATGTCCAAAACCAAAGCAAATCTTCTGAACTTGTAGTTAAATGTAGATCGTGCATAGTCAATTAACTGAATGACAGAAAAATAATGTTGGCAATCATTCATTGACTAGTTCCAAATACAAATGTGAGTATTTTCTGCTTTTCTTTTATATTGTTCAGTGGATAGTACTGAATTTTGTTGGCTGTGAGAATAAACCATTATATCTTGGGTTCTGGAAGATTATGAAGGACATTTTTACCTTTTTCTGATATTCTAAACACTCTGTTGAATAGGTAAAAAATTAAAAGATTAATGATAACAATTAGTTACAGTCCTGAGAAGCCCTAGTAATTGTTCATTAAAGGAACAAGAAAATTTAAATGCAAACAACTGGACTGATTAATCACTGGGGTTACCTGTTAAAACTTATCAAAGGTAAGAATAATGCAAAATTGTTTGTATAATTCAGGCAAAGTGATAAAGTGAGAGAATATTCCTTTAGTACACTTGCCGTCATCAAAGTCTTTTTGATGTTGCTGGATCTTTCCAACTTGTCACATGCTCTATCTTTGCCATCCCCCTGTTTTTGGTTAGGATGTAAATCCCTGTATCTCGTGTCCCTGATGTCCCACCCCCCTTTTTTCCTCCCCCTTTTGCCCATAACTCTAATTGCCTCTTTTACCCTCTGGCCTGCCCCAGTCCCACAGAACATTGGATATAGCAGCTCTCTGTAGACTGCTGGGAATCTATGTAGACAGGATAAGAAAGCTCATCCTGTATCTGCCAAGATTCCCCGGTGCATTAAAGCCAGTGTGCCACAATTCCTAAATGACAGAAGCTCCATGGGACATGAGACACTTCCTGGCTGAATAGATAAATTCTGAAGTAAGTGTGAGGCTAATCAGAAAATCTCAGGGTTTTTTTTTAGGTACCATAGATTTGTATTGTGATTGGTGCCTTTTAAGCTGCAATAAAATTCACACATTTGGGATTTGGGTGGTGATAGTGGCCATTACTAGCCATTTTATACCCCCAGTTCAAGACAGTATAATAACGGCATTCTGCTGCCATACCGTTCTCTTTAAAAGGTAAAAACCCAGAAGTGTAATCATTGCTGACCATGCATTATGCCAACGCTGCCAATAGTACAGTGGCCTCATCAGATCACAATAAATATTACTCTGCAGCTAATCCAGGATGGCACATCAATGTGCACTGTGGCAAGGTTTGCTGTGTCTCCCAACGCAGTGTCAAGAGCATGGAGGAGATACCAGGAGACAGGCCTGTACACCAGGAGACGTGGAGGGGGCCAAAGGAGGAGAACAACTCACACTGTTCACACTGAGCACATGTGACAGACGTAACAGAGTCTGGAGATGCCGTGGAGAACGTTCTGTTGCCTGCAACATCCTCCAGCATGACCAGTTTGGCAGTGGGTCAGTGATGGTCTGATGCCCCAACTGCCATTAGGTACCAGGATGAGATCCTCAGACCCATTGTAAGACCATATGCAGGTGGAGTGGGTCCTGGGTTCCTTCTGATGCATGACAACGCTAGGCCTCATGTGGCTGGAGTGAGTCAGCAGTTCCTGCATGATGAAGGCATTAAAACTATGGACCTGCCCATTTCCCAGACCTGAATTCAATCGAGCACCTCTAGGACATCATGTCTTATTCCATCCACTGACCATGGAGTGTCCGGGAGTTGACTGATGCCCTGATCCAGGTCTGGGAGGAGATCACTTAGGAGAACATCCGCTGTCTCATCAGGAGCATGCCCAGACGTTGTAGGGAGTGCATACAGGCATGTGGAGGCCACGCACATTACTGAACCTCATTTTTAATTGTTTTTATGAAATTTCTACAGAAGCTGGATTTTTAAAATTTTTTTCTCATTTTGAGTATGATTCTGAATCCAGACCTCAATCGGATAATAATTTTGATTTCCATTGATCATTCTTATGTTATTTTGTTCTCAACGCATTCCACTATGTAATGAATAAAGATTTTTAACTGGAAGATTTAATTTATCTAGATCTAGGATCGGTTGTTTAAGTGTTCCTTTTTTTTTTTTTTTTTTTTGGGGGGTTTTTTTT
>OMLM01014121.1:50740-83234 GCA_900302695.1 Helostoma temminkii | reverse complement strand
TAGCTGAAGCGTACAGTGTGTGTGTGTGTGTGTGTGTGTGTGTGTGTGTGTGTGTGCGTGTGTGTGTGTGTGTGTGTGTGTGTTTATTAATTTTTTGTGAACATGTACAATGCGTTGCTAGCACACGTCTGTTCTCTTTATGGCTGTGTTTGTTAATGTCACTCAAGAAAGCCAAATTGAAGGTGCCATTGTTAGTGTCGGAGGGCAACGGGAGTAAATTCGACAGCTTGACAGCTCTCATTAGCGTATTAGACACAAACAGTGGCACAGATGCTCTCGGTCAGTCCTTGGTCAGCCCGGAGCTTCGCTCAACGGCCTGCTGACAGGTGGCTTTGTGGCACTCTGTCTCATGGTTGACAGGGTGGCAACGCAGGAGCTCATCTTCAATAGACTGCTGGGATTGCCAAGGACAGCAGATATTTCACAGACATGGATAACAAATATTAATAATGAATTGTGGATGTTTTACAAACATGCGCCCATAGATACTGTGAAGTGTGCAGTAAAAAAAAAATGCATGAATGAGAGAAAAAAGACACGTGAACTAGTGGGTGGTTCCATCACTATTTGCATGCACTGTTTGTTTGTTACACTTATTTTGAAGCAATGTCAATATGAAAAATAATAACACTGCACATGCACGCTACATGAAACGCGTTCACAACGCATTCATTCCCTCAAAAACACACACACAAAACACACAAAGCACGTACACTCGATCAAAAGTGTTCTGGTCCAGTGGTTCACTGTGGAGTCAAATTTTGCTTTTCACTGGAGCCATTGTCATTTGTAAAGGCACAAAGCTCAAAAGTTCGGTTCTTGCTTTCACTCCTCACCAGCTAAAAAAAGCTCAGTGCCAGAGGCACAAAAGTTCTGTTAAACTGAATGAAAGTTAAATGATTTCTCTAACACACCTTTTGAAGTCTTTGCATTGCCTCAAGGGTAAAATAGAGCAGGACTTACAAGAAATATAGGCACTGAGAATCGTATGCAAGCAAAGAGAGGAAAAAAGTGGAACTAGATCAAATGAAAACCGAGTGAATGTAGTCAAACAGTGAATGACTGACCTAGTAAAGCTTTTTTTTAAACTTTTCTGTGTAACACAATCATCTTTTGCATTTCTACGCATGTATGAGTTCATTTCAAAATGCCCATAGTCATCTCAGTCAATATCAGCAAAGCAGAGTGCAATAAAAAACTTTCTATATATTTTTTTCTATTCTTGACCTGAACGGGTGTTTTTAGCCTATTTAGCAAACTTAAGACTAAATTGAATTTGGAACTTTGGGATGCAGTGTGATTCTACCAAATATTTACTGAGCAGAATATACTTTGAGATTAACGTTGCAGTTTTATCACATTATTAACAAAGTACTAAAAATGTCACAGTCTGTACCTGTTATATTAAAAGTGCAATATGAACAAGTTTCTGCTAATATAGCTATTAATAAATAAATGCAGTTAATTTGATGCTGGTATGTACAAAAATGGAATTTCAAAGAAGGTTGCAGTGTTTAATAATTCACACCTCATATAACCCTTAAGAATAAACCTCATAAATATCTTGCTAAGACTGGATTGATGCATGGCAGGGAAAAATGAATCAGTTTTGTCATGTTTACCTCTGTTCTCCAGAATAATTCTCTATCTAATTCTCTTTTGAGCCCAATAGGCTCAATGTGAAATTCAATCATCAGCATCCATTTTAGTTCAATGATGGTGAATGAGGTGGGGGAGGGAGTGAAAGCCCATTTGTGACACTAGAGTGTATTAAAATACCAATGTGATTTGAGGGAATGGCAGTGTTGCATGAACCCAAATCTAGGTAAGGATGCTTGTTATTTAAGAGGCATAACCCTGAATGGGTTAAGGTCATGGGCTGGTCACCCCAAGAGAGTCCATTCAATTTCCCCTTAATCCACTTTGAAGATTAATGTCAAATCATGCCACCATGTGCTTGCTATGAGCAGCCCTAGTGACTTAGCTGGAGGCTGTTTCTGTGCATATGCATGTGTGCACTGCAGTCTGCATGCAAATAGGAATCCCGCTTACAGAGTGAAGTCCTGGGAAGCAAAAACAGACTGACAGAGGCACACATTTGGAGAAATAAAAAGCAGAGCAAGAAATGGAAGAAAGTTGCGAAGTTATACAATCCTTTCAGTCTTATGAAGAACATGTACAGTCATCTGGACAGAAAACATCTGACAAAACAGTATCTTTACTACTGCCCATAGAAACAGAAAAAAGACCCAAATGTTTCAATCCAAATAGGAATTCACTATTGCCCTCCTCTCACAAACACTGCAATTGTGCAAATCAGCTCTTGTCAGCAGTAATGATGCAAGACTCTGCCAAAATTAGCTGTCCTCACTGATTAACATTAGCCATTACCTCTCCACTCCTTTGTGGAACATTATTGAAAATCTAGACACAGCGAGGGAGAGATGTTGTTTACCCTGGTGTTTACCCTGGCAGTCTAGCCTGCTGTTCGTCATTAATGTGGCAGATTGGTTGATAGCTGAGAAAAGTATTTACTTAAGTGATTTTCAGAATCCTTGAGTCATTCAACATTCAGATACTGTATTTATCACATATAGCCACTTTGTTTGTAATATGTGAATCGAGCTACTGATGTACTGTAAACGTACACAAAGTGGAAAATATTGCTATGCAACGTCACCTGTTTAATTCAAGCTTTGTTTACAGATAAGACTCGATTCTGGGTTTCACTGAATGCTAATGGCAGACTTAAATCAGAATGTGCGGTGTTATATCCCTGAGTTGTTTATTTGTGCACACTCTATGTTCGTGGTCCTTTATCCACACTGAGGACTACATATGGCTATTGACAGAGCACTCTTGTAAAAATCGCTTTGCTCATGAGCCAGGAAAAGTCAATAGGAAGAATTTAAGACCGTCAACAAAAATAACACAGCCAGGAAGATTAATCTGGTAACATGAAGCAGGATGGTTTTCGTGACTGTGCCACCACCTTTATGACAAGTAATAACATCAACATTTATAGTAGGACCTGATGACATTGTTTGTCACGGGCACCATGATTCCCAATCCTTCACTCCTTTGTAACATAGTGTGTTGGCAATGAGAGCAGAGACTCGTGGCAGAGGGCCAGGTGATGACCCAGCTGATAGATGTGGCAGCATGACGAAGGGCAAACAGCTAACAATGGCTGTCCACATCGTAGCAGACAATCAGAGCACCCTGCTGATTTGTAAGCGGAACAGCATTTTAGCTTTAGTTTTAGCTAACCACAATGAAAAAAACACAGTTTGAACTGCGACATGATGTATTGCTAGCACTGAGCGTGGATTTCACACAGTATATATAACAGCATATGATTATCAAAGTTACTAGAAAATCTACTTCCACAGAGCAATGCTTCATAAGTGCTACACATATAATAGTGATTTTTTTTATTCATCCAGAAATCAAAATAATTTTAAACATTGTGTAAAGACTAAAGCAACAGAAACCTAGGATTAAACAACAATTTAATTTAGTAAATAACTTCAGTGAGTAGCTCCATGAGGAATGATACTAACAAGATTAATAGCAAAGAGTTTTCCACTCCTCTTTCTGCAATAAATTTATGTTTGCATTCAGAAAATGTTTCAGGCCACCAGATGTAGAAAATATTAAAATGATTCATACATAAAATTCATATAAATTGTCTGTATCTCATTATTATAAAATCAGTGGAAAGAGACGGTTTATTACATCCCTGTTAGTCCCTGTTGCTTTCAAACACCAGAAGTAATATCTTGCAATTAGAATCTCTTGAAATTCATTTGAAATTCAAACACCTTATTTTCTGAGTTGTTGTAAGTAACAATGTATTAATATAAAACTGCAACATGTCAAGAAAACCATTAAGACAACCTGGAGAATGGATGACATGTAGAAAGACCTTTTATCAATCTGAAATTACCTTGGTGATGGTAAAGATTATTCACTAACATCACTGTTAATTTTATTTAATCTCACACACTGTGAAACTTGAAAATACTATACTAAATACTACTACTTCACTATCCACAGAATAGAACATACTATATGAAAGAAAGATTAATGTGCTGCATGTAGTGCAACCAAACAGTTGTTTATAAAATTTTTTGCCCTCTTATGTACATATAAATTTAAAACAGCAGCAAGCAGCCCTGCTGCTTTTCTCCATCAAGCTGGTGTAGGATAACTTCAGGTTGTCAGTCAATGTCCTTTTGACTTGACATTAGTGAACTCATTTATGAAAACATTGGACAAAAGGCATAACCAATGTTAAATGTCAAACCAATGTTCATGCTTATGAATGACAAAGCTCAAAAGAAGGAACAAGCAATTAAATTACATGTATTAATTGAACTCTTCTTTGACCCAGGAGAATACAAGATACATTCCTTTCATTTCATTTCAGTGTGAGAGCAGCTGTCAGTGCAAACAGACACAGGGAAGATGCCAAACGCACTGGAAGCTAATACATGACAATAGGATGATGTGGGCAAACATGGGGACATAACAAATAAGAAAGAAGTCATGTGAACAATAGCAGTAGACTATTAAATAAATCAACACACACAGACACACACAAGAACATAGACCTATTGTGGAAGCTGCAACATGCATCTGGAGTTTGAACTTGAGGCTATTTTGGACAATATAACATTAAAACCTAATAATAGAAAGAATTTATTAGGGCTGCATGATTTGGCAAAAAACTCACATTGGGATCACTGAGGACAATATTGTGATTGGCATCTAATAAGTGATATAATGAAACTAGGTTAGTTTGTATTATAATAAATAAATTAAATATCCAAGTGACTGAGTCTGGTTTGCTTACATAGAGGAAGCTCTACCCCATCAGTCATTATCTATTTCCATAGCAATGATGTATTTGTCACAAAGGTTAAAAAATGCAAATAGTTTATCAAGCAACAGTTTTTTACTCTGGTAGTGCTCATAAAGACACACACATGCACTGACACAGATGTGTCAAAATACCAGATATAATTTCAGATATCTATCGATAATTTCAGATTAAATATAAACAAACTACTGTATGAATTGATCATTGTCTGAATGTGATTCTTATATATGATACTTATGCTAGGTTTACACTAGGCTGACACACAATTTATAAAATTATCTATCAAAACCAACTCTATGTCTCTGATCTTGTGAGTGTATTCTCGTTTTCAAAAATCAATTAGGCAGCCAATCATACATTTCTGATTTCCACAAGCTACCTACTTTATTGACATTTGACATATGACATTTTTACAAAGCATCCCCCACCATTTTACTGGTGTTGACACCAAACTATTGTTTAGTGAAATGATTAGTAATTTGGAACTTAATGTAGTACAGTTAATTGCTTTCAACTGAAAAGAATTATTAAAATTTATATTTTTAATATATTTCTTGTTTTTTTGTCACCTCAAAAGAACAATATAAAACACTATTTCAGGGGTATTGCAGTCCAATTTCCACCTGCACACCTCCTCAAACGCAACACATACATACAAGACTGCTCAATGATAAGCAAAGATGAGTCCAACACTAATGTTAAGTTGCTCAGCTAATGTGTTTTATAATTGTAAACCAGCTCAGGTAGATGTTTTCTTATTCTGTCGGGATTAGCTTGATGCATGGCTGGTTATACCGTAATTATCGCAGGCATTGCTAAGTATTTTATTGTGAAAACCATTCACTGCTACACAATCTGGAGTTGCACTTACTACTGCCTCTAAAAAATACTGCTAAGTTTAACAGATAACATATGAATCATTTCACATTCATTTCTGAGAACTGCCCTTGTAGCAGGCAATGCAGATCTCAGTTATGAACTAATGAACTGCCCTCCCTGGCGTGAACCTGGTGAGATCAGAGAGAGGAAGAGGAGAGGGTGCAGGTCCATCTGTTGCTCTGGTGTGGCACATCACACACCTACCCTACTAGTAGCTGTGATAAGATGGCTAACCTTAGCGGAGTGCTTACCTGTTCAGAAGACACTGTGCCAGCTCCATGTCCATTTTAAAATCCATTTGGGCTCTGAGTTGTTTCATGTCTGGCAACCTGTGGTGTGCAGCTGTTCGTGGGCAATGTGCAGTGGGCAGGATCACAAATATCCAAACAGAAACACATGTTCTGCATCTGCAACAAACATTTTGAAAGTCAGTGCACAGGCTGAAGCATTGTTGTCTGAGAAGCTAATGTTTCAGCTTAGCTTGTTTAATCTCTGATAAACAATGGTCATTTATTATCTGGTATATTAAATATATTACATATTGTTCCTTTAAGCCTCACAGCAAGATGGTCCTGGGTTCGATTCCTGGGGTCGGCCAGGGTCTTTCTGTGTGGAGTTCACATGTTCTCCCCGTGTTTGCGTGGGTTCTCTCTGGGCACTCTGGCTTCCTCCCACAGTCCAAAGACATGCTCAGGTTAACTGGGGACTCTAAATTGCCCGTAGGTGTGAGTGAGAGTGTGAAAGCTGGGATAGGCTCCAACACACCCGTGACCCCTGCGGGGACTAAACAGTTCAGAAAATAGATGGATGGATGTTCCTTTAAGCAAACGTCTAATGACGTGTTATCATAGCGCCCCCTTCATTCTGTCCTCATTCCAGTTGTACTTCTTATTCCTAGTTTCGCTTTGCACTCGCTCCCTGGATATGTGCACCTGTTTCCTGTTTGCCAGTATATTCTGCAATCATTCATTAAAATTCATTAAACTTCATTAGTGCTACAATAACTTCGGTACAAACCTTTATTATTATTATTACTTTAAGGAATGATGGTCAGTCACTCTGAAACATCTCAAAACCTTTGAATGTATCTCCAAGTGCATTTGCCAAAACCATTAAATACTGCACAACTGCTGCAACTGGCTCTCATGACAACTGTTTCAGACCTTTGCTGCAGAGGATAAATTCATTAGAATTAACAACATCAGACACCGCAGATTTACAGCACCTCAGATTAGAGTGCAGAGTGCTAGAGTGCTTCTTGGAGTTCAAGTGGCAGACATGTTTTAACATCCACTTTTCAGAGGACAATGTGTGAATGAGGCCTAATGTGCTTGAATTGTGGTAAAAAAAAAAAAAAAAACCTTCGGAAGAATAGCTAGCAGAAGAGACATGCTTGGCCAACAAAAAACAGGGGATGAACAATAGATAGGTGTTCTTTGGTCTGATCAGTACAAATTTTGGTTCTGACTGACAAATAGCAGTAACTGTGCATATAACAGAGGAGAGGAGCAGAGCAGGAGAGCAAAGTCAGGAGCACAGCTCCCAGCAAGTTTAGAACAATATGTTGTAAACAGTAGACAAATAACAGGAAGTTAGTTTTAAGTTTTTGCTGATATCACCAAAAGTTCTATTAAGAAATTAAGAAAGGTAATTAAAGTAGCCAGCTTACAGTGTGTGTTTTCACACACAATGTTTGTGGAGGAGTTTTATTACAGGCAGATGTTGTTCAAAAGCAACATCTGCCTGTACAAAAGTACAAGCAGTGCACTAAGAGAATGATCTGTCTGCATCAGTCCATCTCACTTACTGAAGAATTAAATTAAACCTTTTAGCAATAAAAAACTGTGAAACAGCCCTTTTAAAAGGAGAAAATATGCTACACAAACTCATTTCCCATGTGTGTTGTAAACTGCAAATAAAATGTAATATAATATATATAATATGTTACAGACAACAGTTAGTAAAATACAAGTAATAGGTCTGTTAGTTAAAAGTGGATTTAACCCTTTATGTACTAACAGCTGCTTAAAATGGAATACTCATGAAAAATATAAGTTCCTCAGAACTGTACTTAAGTAGATCTACAGTTCAGTAAAATAAATATAATACTGGTTACAAGATCTATGAAGGAAGTAAAAAAAATGTATGTGTGTGCTGTATTTGTTGCTGGACTATCCTGTCTAAACTCACATATTAAACTAAATAGTTTTAATATGAAAGTTTTGTTTTAATCACAGATAAACTAATACAGTAAACATAAATATATAATTTGATTGCACAAGTAACAATTATAATAATGATACTATTACAAACACTATAAAGTGGGCTGGTCTGATGTTCTGGGTTAAACACTTTCTTGTTTACTACATGATTCCATATTTGTTCTTCATAGTTTGGATGTCTTCAGTATTAATATACCATGCTGAAAATAATAAAAACAAAGAAAAAAAACTGTGTTGACTGTAGAAGTACAGTGTTGCTACAGTTCATTAAATAGCCTTTTAAATATGTTCCAGATTACCTGAATGTTGGGACAAAATTTGCTATGGAAAATGTTCTAATTAAATAATGTAAAAAAAAACATATTTCGGTTCATGTATATCTATATCTTATATAAAAATCAAGCTGAAGTGTGTTGTGTTTTTTCTCAAACGTTTAGCTTTTGGGGTTTTCCTGTTTGACACGGACCACGCCCTCGCAGGTATGAAGTTACGTGACTTTGCTTATCCTCTTTCACATCAAGGTCTTTTGCACCAATTACTTTCACTTACACTTTTCAGTGTACAATGTTGTGTTCCTGTGTTTCCCATATAACCTGTCTAATATCCGGAATTTAGCCTGTGTGCTTTTTTTTCATTAAAAACAACAAAGATAGATTAATAAAGACAGATTTATACTCTGTAGTCTTTTATTTATAGTTAAACTACATTTCCTGTACGCTATAGCGTCACTTTCATTTCCCACAAGCCTTTGCGTCGTCCTACCGCTCACAGGAACAAGAAGGTCGAACGTATCAGTAGTAGATTGAAACAGACAAGAAATCAGACCGAAATCATGCTGGGTCAAGCTGTAAGGAGATTCACAACATCCGCTGTTCGTTCTTCACACTATGCTGAAGGACCAGGGAAGGTGAGAGCACGACCTTAAAGCAGCATTATTAATTAAAATGTGCTATTTTCTGACGCGGCCTTGTCTGTATCCACAGCCTAGCGTAAGCTACCTAGAGGTCATGTCTGTCACTTGACTCGACTGTGGTTGTTGTGCTAGAAAAGCTGCACACAGACACGGATATGTCTTCGTCTTTGCGAGATAACCAAACATTTAAATATTAAGGGAGCCAGTGTTGATTTGTTGATCGGCAGTCTGGCATCACGACCTGGTGGTTAGCATTAGCTTTGTAGCTACTAGCTATTAGCTAACACTAGCAATCAGAAATGCAATCTCGTTAACGAGCAATTTAAAAACAGGAAATTAAAGTTGTGTGATGTGCTTGTCTGCAGACTTTAATGTGATTCTGACATGGTAAGACCGCGATACATTGACAAACACACAACAATTTACGTGTGTGTACACCTCAACTTACTTGTTTTAAACTTCCGGATGGTTACTGTAAAGGCACAGCTGTGTTCCTGGAGAAAGGTGTTAATAACATTTTGGGTTTAGTGTAGACGACCTGCGTCTGTTTGAACACCTTGATGTTTGAATCATGTTGCATCTTCAAAAGTGTCTTTATTTTATTTTTATTTCGCGATACCCTTTGACTCCACTAAAGTAAATGCATGACATTGAACATATTAAATAGATATAAATTTAATATGACTCCTATCATTCAGATACTCTGTGTTGTGCGGGAGAACAATAAATGGTCCCATTCATTTATTTTGCCTTGTAGTATTTGAATCTCCTAAGATTAATTTGCGTGTAGTATTATTAATTTGTTAAATGCCAAAGTCAAGAACATTTTCTACAGTTTGCAGTAAAAAATGTGTTCATTAGTAATTAAAGGATTGCTTTGCTTTGAGGCTCACTACCTTTTCTTCTCACAGAACCTGCCATTTTCTGTGGAGAACAAGTGGCGTCTGTTGGGCACGATGGTGGTGTTCTTTGGCAGCGGCTTTGCATTCCCCTTCATTGTCGTCAGACATCAGATCTTGAAAAAGTAAAATGGCTCAGTGCTATTACTCAGCCTTCAAGGTAATTATGACTGCCATGTTTATCCAGCATATCTCCCCCTTCATTAAAATGTCGGGATGATGTGACATTTACTTCAGTCTTGATTAGATTAGCGACCTCAGACAATGATAGTGTTTCACTGCTTTTTTTCCTCCTTGCATAGTTTAAATAAATTACCTGTATGTCTGAGAGTAACGGTATCAAATGTGATGTGGATTCATTTTGCTGCTAATGTTATTTAGATAAGCGTGCGCTGTCTGAGGTTAATATCATAGTTGCAGACATTGATGTGTAGCAAATAGAAGTAGGTCAAAATCGTCACATTTATCTTCACTGGTGTTCACTCAGAAATAGCTTTTCTGTCATCAGATGTGAGCAAAGTGACTCATTACTTTTTGCTCTGTTTTCTTGTTTTACCCGCAGGTTGTCTGCTGGAAGATATTTATCAATCAGCATTCTCTCTGGGCAGAAGAATGGGAATCTCTTAATTGTGTTTGTAAATAAAGTTTCCTCAAATATGAAGACGTCTATTGTTAATCTTTGAACTGCGTTAAACTGAGTTTATTTTAGATATACACTTTATGCACATTACCAAGAATCGCTGTATTTTAAACCTGACATCTTTGATAATAATCATTTATTCATATCAGTTTATTGCAGTTGTCATTGTCACTATGTAAACTAATAGGCTGAGGTTATTAAAACCCACGCAGTACTTTTTAATTTATTTTTTTTTGCAGGAAATGATACGTGCAGGTTTTACGGGTTTTTCGAGATCAGATGGAAGAGCGTGTGTTATATAGCGATCGTTCTGTTTGGGAATTCAGAGTTAACTAGTGGTTGACCAAATCCATCAGTGTTGAGTGTTACTTTGTGGTATTACTCATGGTAGCCACAAAGTTATGGCTAGCATGGTAACAAATAATAAATGCTTTCTAATCTTAAAATACTGTAGCCACCTAATTTAAGTAAGAAAATCCAGCATATAGTTGGTCTGATGGTGTAAAAACAGCCTATAAATTGTAAAAGTTAAATGAGCCCTTTGTAATTTTAAATGCTTTGTTGCCCCCATCTGAAGCAAATGGATAAGGTAGGAATTAAAAATACATGGCAGAGGGCTTGCACTGAAGAACACAGTCCTCCTCTGCTTATAACTGCCAGATATTGTTCCCCATCTCTATTGCTCAGCTCTTCAGATGAACTCTACTGAATAACCTTTTTTCAGTTCAATTAACCCTGTGCTTCTGGCTATAATTATCCAAGGACAAAGTATTAAAAAGAGAGGTGTGTCTGCTCAGTTGGTGAGGAAGAGCCTCTATCCAGGTCTACTTTATGCCTGAAGTCATTTTTAGAAATGAGCTAAGGTTAGTTTTTTCTTTGCTTGCGCTGTATAGCAAAAAGGGTGCCTGAATTAGCCTAAAGACATAAAGAGATGCACACAGGGACAAGCTGTGAGCATGAGAAACAACCTGGTGTATACTATTTGATACTTCCTTTCCTGATATGCACACACACACAACTTGTAACTTGTAAACCTGTGAAGTGGTTTGTGTTGTCTTACATTTATATTAATGTTCCACTGGCTTTGCCTTTGGGTTTCCTGGATGAAAGATGGGGATTCAGGTCATATAGCTTTTGCTAGAAGGTGATAAAGTTATCAGACGTTTAATGGGGTCAACAAACGGGAGCTAATATTTCATATGTGGATTGTGTTGTTGGCACTTTTACTAGGTTGACCTCTGCGGGTATAGCTCGAGGGCGTAAAGAGACATTTCTGTTCAAAGACACTGCTGAACAAAAAAAGCAAGGCATCACTGCAGCATATCAAACTGTATATGCTGTTCACATATAAACCACATTTTAAATCTCCATTAAACACCCATATGTACATAGTGCACAAAACAGATTAATTTAGCAGTATCATCAGCACCTAACAGACTTCTGTTTGCATGCACCTAGACGTGATAATGCTAATGTAATGATAGTCAGGTTTATTTTAAGAAAGTAAGGTGGGCAATGGCAAAACACTGTATAATGTACATTATTACCATTCTGCTCAGTGATGTCTCACTGTCTTTTCAGTTTACTAAGGAAAATGCTCAGGTCATCTCAGCCTTGAACAATAACCTGTTTTTCAGAATGGTCCTTATCACTTTGAGGATAATGAAGTATCGCAATGAAGTGTGCAAGCCTGTGTTAGTCGAGTCTTTTGAATGCATCTCAAAGATCACTTTGTTCTGTTTTGCAGAGAAAGAGCTCTCAAGTACCATTAGCATCAAATTAGCCCAACTGAAGTGATACTTCAGCCAAAGTTTTTTTTTTTTTTTTTTTGAGTGTCAGCACTCACCCTTGCTTGAAAGGCGGCTGTAAAAAGTTTGGTTCATCATTCCTTTGAACATGTCGTTGAAATAGGCACAAGAAGGTAATGTGCAGTTATTTTTGTCTTTTAAAAGCAGCTAATTCTGTCCAGTAGGTTACTTTAATCCCATTTTCTCACGGTAGTAAACATTTAAAAGCTCTCAACTGAACTCTGACAAAATGAACAGACCTGCAGAAACTTACAAATGGTTTGCTTGGGCACTGCGGTACACGCAACCTCTTAAAGAGCTAATTTAGGATTGTCCCCAACATTTGGATGCCTTTGCATTAAAGAAGAAAAAAAATATTATAGGGGGTCATGCACTTATTCCCCTTGAGAGTACAAATTTAGCCTTGCAATAACATTATAAAAGATCAGGTATGAGTGGAGCATGACATTATGTGGTCATCCAAGAGTAAAAAACATGAACTAAGCTCTGGGAACCTTTTTTATCATAAATGTTTGATCCATTCTCTGCCATTATGTTTCCTAACTGGGGCTTTTAAGAACCTAAGCTGATGTCAGGCCCCAGAAGTGAAGACCAATTAGACACAGTGGTGTTATCTGGACAATGACCAACATGCAGTGCATTAATGGTGGCTTAGGAAAAGTACAAAAGGATGTGCTGGCATAGGACAAGTTGCAGGAGAAGCCCTGTAGTGCCTTCAACACACATTTTATGTGGGCTTGCTACTGTATATCTTCACTGCATGGCACTTTGAGCAGCTGCAGGAAGGAAGCAGGGGGGAGACAGAAAAAGAATACATTACAGGAGGATTATGTACACTGCATGCCAAGACTCTTGCAGGAGTTTGTCATGCTGCATTTAGTATGTAAGTGTGGGGGAAAGTGAAAGGGACAGGGAGTGGCATTGTGTGTATGTGTTTTTGTGTGGTTTTCAACAGTTTACACCTTCATTATAGCCAATATATAGTACATTCGTTATTGTAATTGTGGTTCCAAATGCTTCACATTCCCTGGTGTACAGACACTAATTAAAACAAAGCGCAGTCATTAAAGATCAATTCCAAACCAGCCTATCACCATTCGCTGATCACAGATACATGCTTATAGGCTACCTATGATTACTGCATTGCATAAAATTACAAAGGTGTCAGCCGTTACTGTATATTGCCATACTTGCAGCATTTTCATTTTCCTTTTTATCAACAAAAGCTACAACAACATAATTTAATGTTCCCTCACATATAAAATCGCATCGACTTATTTGCAGCATTTGTGGCCATTCATTGCAGCCTCTGTTGATTGTTCAATAATAGACTTTCTCATGAAAGTCTTGATCTCATGTTTGGAATCTAATTATAGACTCATTTGCACTTCAGAGAAGATAGGGTGCTTAGCTCGGTGTAAACCACGCGAAGCCACCTAATAAAAAGACATGACGTTGTATTTATACATCTTCTCTGTAAGAGGTTTCACATTCAGCCACAGTATTATAGTCAAACAATTATGTTTGTAACTGTTAGTTGTTGTGAGTGGACTCAGGAGTGATTGATGGTTATATAAACATGTACTTACCCTGAATGAGAGTGGCTGCCTGACAAATACTCTACAGACTAAATTACCCCTCTGGGTGAGTCGCATGAGCTCTAATCAGTGTGTTGTTGTAAACATCTTGCACAGCAGCATTTCATTCTACCGCACAATCAATGTATTGCATCTAATACGAGGAAAGCTCTCAATATGGCCTACCCTTCATATCAGCGTGATGACAATAAGAGGTGAAAGCAGCTGTTAAACAACACCCTCATACCGCACTGTCAGTCAATAAAGTTTCAAGGACACG
The DNA here is from genome assembly GCA_900302695.1 of Helostoma temminkii. Lineage (NCBI taxonomy): Eukaryota > Metazoa > Chordata > Actinopteri > Anabantiformes > Helostomatidae > Helostoma > Helostoma temminkii. The sequence goes on along the minus strand of OMLM01014121.1, from coordinate 69,131 downwards.
CTGCACTCCCAAGTTTTCTGCTAAGCCCATCCTCTTCTACCTTCTCCTTCCTACCTGACTCGTGGAGAAGTGTGGAACTGTCAGTGCAGCAAGATGAAGTGTACGTGTACATCCCACTTCGTCAGAGTAGAGCCAGGAACTCTACACAATTAGTCCAGAAGCTCCAGGGGATGACTGCTCATAGGAGACGAATGCTGACAGGATACTAAGTCAGCTCACACATGTGTGTTTTTGTGTGTCTTGTTGGAGGAAAAGATGTACAAGTGAGGCCTTGATGGTATTTAACATATCTGCAATAAGTGTAAGAATAACATTCTCACTATTTCTAACAAAACTGAGTATATCAAAGCCACAGTGTCAGAAGCACTCATTACTGCATGACATATTGCACAATACACTTTATTAATTTTGCAACACCTTTGCTTAGAGAAAGCAACCACCATAAGGAGCCTTTCCTCTTTTTTTTCCACTAGTGATAGATCACAAAAAGGTTGTGAAGCAAAAAATGTGTCAAAAAATGTGTCGCTTCAGGTTTTTTGCACAATGAGTTTCATGTGAAAATAAAGCGTGCAAAGATGGTTGGGATCTGAAAGCAGCATAAGCGCTTCATCCCCTACAGCTCACTTTATACCTCAGAACAGTCTTCAGTTCAGTAAGGTTACACATTACACACTGCTGGGGTTAATAGTTTAAGTATTGGGGTGAAAAAGTTTTCATCTTAAATGATCATACTCAGTTTAGTCCACACTCTCTTATATTAATACCTGTGAAGGTCAGATTTAGATTGATGCACATATTTCTTCACGTCATACAACATAGTTCATTTTCAATTTAGCTTTTTTCCATCTCAATGAAACACACTTTCTCATTTATCATTTTACAAGCTATGATTACAAAATGGCATTAAGAGATGTTTTGTTCGTTTAGTCCTTCAGTGTAATGTTGCTATATTCAATTCATATGAACTAGAACTAGAAAAGTAATGCTTACCTATTTAAAATTTCCATTGACAATTTTAGTTTCTGTTGCTGATACCTCACACATGGTGTTTAGCATATTATGTCTACTTATTAATAATGTTTTTATGACAATGAAGCAACACATAAATATCCACACACAGCTGGCGCTTCATATAAATGTCACTGAAATTATTCACTGTGACAGACCCATCTCAGTTTCACCAGGATTAGGTTGGTTGGGTTCTGTCTGATCTACATAGACAGAAAAGGCAACAGTGAAAGATATCTTTTTCTTCTAATGAAGCATCTCTAGAGATGCTTTCTGCTGCGACAGAACAGTGCCAATGTAGTGTGGGAATAAGGTCTGACAATGTGAGTGTAGTAGAGATGGAAAGTGAGAGGGATGGCAAAAAAAAAAAAGGTGCAGTTGATCATTTGTTGTTGTTTTCTCTGCCATGGCTTTCTTTCCTCCCACAGATAGAGAAATATTTGAACCTTTTCTGGGCCAGAAAATTTGTCTGTCGCTCTCCAGTGGTCTCTCTCCCTCGTTACTCTCTCTGGAGAGATTCCACCCACGGCATTTCACACGCCGAGAGGCATCAGCCATCAAACCCGCATAGTCACATGCACATTTGAGCACACATAAGCCCCAAAACAGATGCACAAACATCGTTCAAGTAGATCCACGGGAACACTGCTGAAATATGTATACAGGATACACACAGAGACACATGCACTACACAGTCCAAACACTCTTTGGGACCGAAACATCTGTCATATTTTTGTGGTAGCCAAACTCAGTTTTTGATAGTACTATCGTAAGTGTGGTTGCATAAATTAAGAGAGGAAACAAAGCAGATGAAACGAAATGGTCCCAAAGTCGTACCCTTTAAAACAGATATACATACAAACAGAGAAAGAACGAGAATAGTTGAACCCAACATACAGTTTTACTCACTAAACTGACAGCTGGATCAAAGACAGACGACATGTAGATATCAGTTTATATATAGAAACATAGGTAACTGCACAGATACTGAAAGCATCTCTACAATTGTTTTCCATTGGGAACATAAACTGTCCTGAAATCTGAGAGTCAGCACTTTTATAGTTTTTGCAACTCTGTTTACTATATTTGCAAGATTTCTGATGTAGCTCTGCAGTAGTCTCCCAGGACAGAGATGCAGAGGTAGAGAAGCTGTATGATGGTGCACTGTTGTGGTGTCAGGGTAGCCTGATAGCTCCCCCATATGGACAAAGTAAGAAAAAACATTAGGCCATAATTTTTAACGAATACTGGAAGACTAGAAATACAATCTGTGATTGTCACACATTCATATAAATGATAAGTAACCCAGGACAGGTCCAACATAGACAAATCCTTTTATAAAGCTCAAAGTAGAACAGTAGGAGCCCATACTAACGTAATTTGATCTCACATATTTTTGTGTCTGAGTGTTTGTTCAGAGGGCGAGATGCAACAATAATTGTTTCCTTTTGACGTGGGAACAGAGCACCAACAGAGATACAATACAAGTCACAAAGGCAGAACTCGCTGTGCAGGGGAAATGTGAATGAAAGCCTTGTGTCTTGCAGAGACAGGGAGGGATAAGTGGGGCAGAGGAAGGCACGCAGCGCTCAGAATGGTTTGTTTCTCTGAAGACCAGTCTCTTAGTCTCTTCCAGGATGTTCTTTGGATACCACAGATGTTTGGATGAAATGAGCAGGCACAATTCGGGTTGGCTTGAGTTCACTTGGGTCTGAGAATTGTGCCTTTCAAAGCCCCACTGAACCACACGGTGCCCAGGACCTCAGCCACAAAGCTTCAGTAGACTAAAAAGGCAAAAATATTTGATGTACAAATTAGATAATATTCTGAATGCACCACTGCATGACATGTGATATTTCTGGTCCTCTGTGTGAAATAACCTGCAGATAGAAATAATCTTTCTGAGCACCCTATAGATCTGCTGTCATCCTTAACAGCAGATCTAAAGCAGATAATAGCATATTTTATTTTATTTTATTTTTGTTTTTACATACAGCAGTTACTTAAAGTTATAAAATTCATTAATATTCACAGGTTGTAGACCAGTGAGCGTTATATATGTTCCTAATTGTATTAGATCTTTTAGCTTTCAGAGGTGGTAAATACATAAGTACATTTACTCAAGTACTGTACCAAGTACAATTTACTCCACTCTATTACTAGTTGCTTTTGCAATTTTAGGTTCTTATAAAAAATATTTCAATAAAGTGCTGCTGTGTCATTTATGCACAAACCCCCTGTCACTACATAAGGTGGTTAAAATCAGCTCCACCTTTACTGACTGCTGTTTTTGTTCCACAGTCTGCAGGAAGCAACACATTTTTACCTCTGAAAATTTGTCAAACTAATCTGGACCAGATTCTACAGTAATGTTATCAAAAGTAAAACATTACTTTATACATTGTTTTCTTAATAGAGTACTAAATATAGATAACGTATATTAGGAGTTTCACTTCAGTAGAAAATATATAGTGTACTTCTTATACTTTTACTTGAGTATTGAGTTTGTATACTTTTTCTTCCTCTGTTAGCTTTTACCATGCAGGCTAATCTAGTGAGGATTACTCCATAATCCTATTCCTTTTTGTATTTCTAAAGATCTATGATATAAGGCCTCTTCACTGAGAAAATTGTTACCTGCTGAATTTAGTATGTGTATGCAAAGGTCCACTTAAACAAAACTATATCCCACAGCTCCATAGCCTCTTCACTCTGATAGGAGAGGCCAAGATATCCAATTTATTCAAGAGGGTAAAGTTGACTTTCTACAGGCTGGTCCAATCACAGTAGATGCCCTGCTTAATTTAGTGAACAAAGCCATGGAAGGGGCGGTTGGTCACTTAGGGAAAAGCAAGGTGAAGGAGAAGGAATTGAGGCGCGATAAGGACTGACTGAGGGAAAGATTGTGGCCTCCTGACAGCTCTCCTTGCATGCAAAATGAGGAAGCTGACTGAACAAAAACATTTGCTGAATCTGTAACGGGAACGATCAGACCATTTCAGGAGAAAGCTAACCAAAACACCAAACAAAACGACCAAAACAAAACGTTTGCAACATCAGAGCTAGGATAAGTGCACCAGGACTCTATGGAATGAGTGGATGAGAAATGCAATTTGTTATTTTCAGTTTTGTCAGAAATCAAACTTTTGTTTAATGCATTTTATAAAACAAAATACTGTCAATACCATTTTATTTTGGTTCAGTCCATGAAGCGAATGGCTTCTGCTGTGACATGTGGCTCTTTCTATTTCAGAGCACCCTCATGGAAACACAATCAAAAGTGTCATACTTGACTTTACCCAGGAAGCTAGTGACTACTCTGCAATGGAAATTTCAGACCTTGTAAAACTGATTGATAGATATTGCAAAAAAATGTATTAACACACCTCAATGGGACTGAGAACCAGCCTCAGCTCTGACAAGCACACATAGACAATGCTCAATCAAAACTGCAGTTCCTAAATTCATACACGGATACAGATGCCAGTTCTGCCTCAGCAATCTGAGAAATATTCCTGTCTGCTGTCTTTATTTTTCCTCTTTTACTCTGCTTCCCACTATCTCCGTCACATCTCTCACATCCAAGCAGGCTTCTTTTCAAACTTTGAGAAAAGTGACTCTGAATAGAACATGTAGCCCTTCGGCTCCTGGGGGCTCCGAGGCTCCAGAGTTTTCTTGAACGCTGAATTTCACAGTGGAGGAAAGAAAAATGTTCGAAACAAAACACATATTTCCAGGAATTCAAGTAATGATAACCTTAGGAAGTACAGGTAATAAAGTGATTTATGGAAGTTGGAGACGAGTTGGTTTAATAAAAAAGAAAATCCCTCACAGAACTTTAGCCACATATTACCAGCATTTCACTGTTGTTTCATCATTTCCACTGAAGAGTTAACCTATCGTTAAGCCCTTAAAGAAGGCGTTCTCAGCAGTATTATCTTGATGCAATGTCATCACATCATAGAGCGCCCTTTTTCTGAATAAGTGTTTTAATCTATCCTTGAAAAGCTTCCCCTATGGCTATATCATAATATTTCATTACTTTGTTGTAAATTTTTGCAGGAATAAATTGAACAAAGTGTGTTGGCTTAATTTGATGCAGCTATGGTCTTTTAGAGTTTGAAATTTCATTTCACCTACCTTCAAAGTCTGGTAACACAATTAAGTTTAGTTCTTTGACTTTAAATGTGATTTTGTTCTGAACTGTCTTTGTTCTAAAAGTCTATTCTTAGAACTTAATTGCATTTTCACCAGGTGTTGTTCAGCACTATAAAGTGGCCATTTACGACACCTAGCTCATATCACTGCACAGACTGCCCTGTCATCAAATACCTCATTGCAAAATTAAATTAATACTTTTATATTTTTGTGTAATATGAGTTTATTGTAATGTGGGTTAGCACAAAGAAGCAAGATCATTTTTAGTTGCGGTGGCTTCTAATGCTTTCCCTGAGTTTCACACTAAAGATCCTCTCTGTCAGTGGCTCAAAATTTCAATGGCTTATTAATTTGTTTTCCGTAGTATGATTCCTAAAAGGTCTGTTGAAGTTAATTTGAATGGCCTGCCTTACAGAGCAAGAAAAGATGGTCTAATTAGACTATGACCCCACCACTCCATTTAACCTCTGACTGTTTTAATGAGTTACTCACATGGAACAGGTTTAATTTACATTCAGTTTATTCATGGACCCATGAATAAACTGAAAAGTATGGGTCAGCTCTCCACAAAGGCCTCAGTCTTAACCTGGGGTTATCGCATTAAAGCAATTACAGTCTGCAAAAATGAGAATTAAATATTTGCTAACCCCCCATAGTTATGAGAACAACTGTCTAATATTGTATCATTTAAAGTTACGTTCAAAACAAATGGATAGGAGTTCCTGCAAATCTTCTGAGAGTGAATGATTCCCAAGCTCAGGGTAAGAAAAGGGACAGATACAAAAACAAAACAGGCAAAACAATTTAGTGTCTGCTGGGTTTTGTAAATACATGTTATAGCTGAGTATCTGTCCATGCAAGCCCAGTTTCCCTTGAGCCTCTTCAGCAGCCATCTGTGAGTGAAGCAATGAAAATAAGCAACAGGGAGTTTGGAAATGCTGAATCAAATCTGCATTTCCAGCTGCAAGTGAAGAAAAGTAAGATGTGGTGGCCTGGGAGCAAAGGAAATAAAAACATTAGCAGAAGAGCATAGACATTGGTATGCCCAGACTTCTTGACTGAGCAAAGACACTCCACAAAAAAAGGTTCAAATATTTGCTTAACTTTATATATCTCTTTTTCATCACAAAGCTGAGCTGTATTATAAAACATGCATGAGTGTAGCCGGCGCTGAATTACCATGAGAGAACTGCAACAACGGAAACTTTCTGAAATAAAACCTCACAATACTTTGTCCTTTGCTCTCTTGTAAATGAGAAGGCTAAATGATTGATTGACCGAGTGAGGGAATGACCAACCGAGGGAGAAATGGATGGAGTAGGGGAAAAGAGAGAGGGAGTCAGACAGGACAGGGAGAAACTGTTTTATCATCTCTTCCCAGACACCAGTGGGATTTAGAGTGAGAGACAGTATGGAGCAGTTGAGAGACAAATCGCTTCTCTTGACCTTTGAGAGACTAGCTACATACAGTAATAATCCACTAAGCAGGGGGGTTGGGGGAGTTGATCTGGTCGTAATATTGGAGTTTTCACTTTCGCTACAGAGAAGCACTTTTCTGTTACTGAAGAAGATCAAACTGGAAGGATGGAGCTGTGTACCTGTTTGTTGGTGTTTGGTCTCTCGGTCTTAGAGGTCTGGTGATCATGGGAGGATTTGTTTATCTCATAGTTTAAAACTAACCAGGATGCCACAGTACACTGCACTCAAATCTATTAAAAGATTTGTTCTAGCTGTATCGAAATCTCCCCTTCAGCCCTTTTGGCTGCATTTCTCCTCCTAGGAGTTCACTGAGGTCTTGAACAGTGAGCTACGCACTTTATGTGCCACTATTAAATTGTAACTAGTGCTGTAATTCTCCTCTCTTTGATTCAAAAGCTCTTCTCTGCACTTTTTGCCACACAGTATATGTAGGATATAGCCTGCAGCAATGTGCAAGCAGTGTTGAAGCATTATGGGCCCTTAACTTTTTCATCTGCTACAGTGCAACTCTGTCTCCTGGAGGTTAGCATAATGGACTGGTTACCGGTGGTGCCTGTCACTGTAGTGTGCACTGAATTCTGATCTACATCGTTATGGGCTTTAAGTACTACTTTATGCTCTGAGCAATTATGGGCTGCTCCACTACAGTATGCCAGTGAGAAAACTGAAAATGTATTGGTGGGAAGAGAAGCGTTTCTGCTAGTGAATTATTCATCTGTTACATTACTGTAGAAATCATTTAGATCTGTCTCTGGATTGCTTGTTTCACTTCCACCTGTAATTTCAAACAGGTTTTTCTAACTCTGTCATGCATGCTTTTAACTGAGTTTTGTTTTATGCAGTGACACACCCACCAGCACAATATTAAAAAAATATTCCATTACTGTTTAATGGTAACCGTCAGTATTTTCAGATACCACTTCTTCCTTTTTTCACATCCAGTCAAACACTAAATGATTTTATTCAAAACACTGGCCACATGCAACTTTTCCTTTTCGATTTAATTTATTATTTTTTTCAACTTTTCTTTTTCACACACTTCCTAACTTATAGTTTAATTGCTTGATAAATAGATACAATCTTTTCCCACTTCTGCTAGACCCAGGAGCCCTTCACCCATTTTCTCTGGATGCATCATCTTTAGACATTATCCCTGCCATGTGCAACCATTTGATGCCTGGGGAATACCTGTCAGTTACACACCTAGCCTAGGTCTAATGGTCCACAGTTGACTGGGCAGGAGGTGGTATGCTATTAAGGCACATGCACTGGGAATATACTTTAATGTGTGTTTCCCTGAATCCAACAGGACCATGCCTAGTTGAGTCAGCAGTACCTTAACACATATGCACATTAATAACTGCCACAAAGATTCAGATCATCCTCCATGAACGGTGTGCTGTACAACATAATCAATTTCAGGAGAGCACAAAACATGCCACTTTATTATTACAAATAATGAATGAACATTAGGGAGCTGGTAATGCAACCAATTTGTCTTTTTGAGGGCTGCTAATGGCGCAAAACACTCAGCGTGAACTCACAAGAAGGAACTTAGGATATTTTGGCACTTTCCATTAAAATTGCAATCAGTGTTGTAATCTTCAGCTGCAACTCTTGCCGAAGTCAATGGTGCTGAAACAACAGTCAGCCAGTTCAATCTAATATCAATCAATCATAAGTGAATATGCTAGCTGGATGAAACTGCTGAGACAGAGAGTTGTAGGCAGGTTCTGATTTTGGCATTTATAGTGCATATCCACAATATTCTACATTCAGGCAAATAATATAAATTGAATGAGGAACTGGCTATGTGTTTCCCCCATCCTGCCTCTGTATTACATCATTTTTTTTACAACAAGTAAGCACATTTGAACTCTATTTGACCTCCCATAAATATATTTGGTTGTTACTTAAAACTGGGAAAGTCATCCCCAAGTCACTGTCTGTGCTCATTAACCATCCTCTCATATCACACCTCTGATCTCCGTTATCTGTGGCCTTTAATACCACAGACGCCCAGCCTGAGTCCCAGTCAGACAGCCACCCCACACCCCCAACACTCAACTCTAATGAAACAAATGAATTATTGCTCTGAGTGTCCAGAGTTTCATGGAAACTGACGTTAGCACAGAGCCATCATAAAACTGTACCTCATAGAGAAGGAAAAGGGGGGTTAGGGTTTGTGTTCTGCATACACAGTGTGGTGTGTGTTTGCGTGTCTGAAAAGGAAAAAGCATGTAGAGGAGGGGAGAGGGGGTGGGAGTGTAGGAAAAGAGGGAAACTGTATGCACACATGCTCACACACACATGCACACACAGTGCAGCCCTATTTCAATGGCTCAGTAAAGCCCAGGCGTCGTAAACAGGATTTATGACGTTTAATTAAGCTTTTGTACAATTACCTTTATTTACAGCTGCATGAAGCAGGCAATGGGGAACTCATGGCAATGTGAGCCAAACAGAAAGGTTGTAATTTATGTCCTTTTCTTCTCATTGTTCCCAAAATATAAGAACAACACTCTTCAGTATGTGGGCTACATACTTTGCTTAGTGGAACCACATATTTCATCACAAATTCATCACAAATGAGTCCTTGTTTTGTTTGAATAATAATTAGATCATTGTTTTGTAAATCGGTTTCGGATTATAACATATTCTTGGTTTGGAGATATGGATTACCAGGATGTTTGCTATTTAACAATGCACTAAATGTGTAAGGGTTTAGAAAAAAGGTAAGGTGTTGGTAAATGTAGTGCTCAGCAACAATCTTTAATCATCTATATCATGAGATGCACTTTCTGTTAGAGGAAACACAAAGTTGACATGACCCATTAAAATGCTCCTTTACACAACAATACTGTATGACAAGTACTGCAGATTTGATGTTGCAGTGCCATCTTCTGGCCTATGTAAATTCCATGTTTGACAAGTTGCTCACACAGAAAATAAACCAAAACATGTGATTTTATATGTCATGCCCGTTAACATCTTCCTGATTACTACTCCCACGTTTGTGTCAAACCAGAACACATGGCAGTGTCTGTGTGTGCAGGCTCTCTGCTCTGTGGCAGAAACGCACAGACACTGCACTGTCACTGGTCGCATTGTTGTCACTCAAGTAGGACGTGATTGTCATTAGCACAGGCATTGTGAGGCAAGAGTCACACAACTCTCTATAGAGATTTCATTTTAAAAAAGCATCATTACAATTGAACACTTAACCTATGCTATCAGCTGTTGTTGACTTTAGTTCGTTTTTGAAAATTTCAGTTCAATTTGTGAAAATTAATGGAAAGTGTTATTTTTTTTCTTGGTTTACTTTAGACAGAACATCTCTTGTTTGTGATTTGGCAAACTCTGGTCAGCAGAGGGCACTTTACCCTCACTTTTCCTCTGACCTGGGATAGAGAGAGCCAAGCTACCTCTCTACAGTTGTCTTAAAATTAATCCTTCTAATAAACTTTAAATCAGCCATGTTAAACATGTAACTGAAATTTGAAAAGCACCTGTGTGCCAGTAAAAGCAACTTGTGAATGTACTTATAATTATACTGGGATCTCTTATCCATCACTTTCTTTCCACATCATATGCTGTGCCCCAGACCCTAAGAATAGCCTGCTGTTTGCTTTTTTTGTTTGTGCACCATGCCCTTTCGTCAACCCTTCTGAATGGGATGGGGCATGAAACTAAGCTCAGTAATGTAACAGGCCCCAGAGGCACCACGACTGAATGCAGAGCTTTACTTCTCATTATGGTCCTCATAAAGAGGCTTTTGGATGCCACTGGCCCGGGGAGGTCCACTGAAGAAGAAAGAAAGAAAGAAAGAAAGAAAGAAAGAAAGAAAGAAAGAAAAATAAAGAACAAGACTAGTGTGTCTGGATTTGCGAGTCAGAAGATAAATATGACACTGACTTCTGTACAATAACAATGGCAATATCTAACTATCTATCTATTTAGCTAAATGTTTAAATTACGCATATTTTGCATATGCAAAACAGAACGGAAGGCCACAGCAGTCATTTCCTCTTAGCGGTCCTCCATACGGCCTTTTTACCCACACTCATGGACGTATATAACTTTCAACATATGTGGAAAATGAGATATGATGAACAGCAACAAACAGCTTCTTTTGCTGTTCTCATTTTTCACATGTTTTAGTACACAGAGAAGGATAGGACTGATAAAAATAATTGTTGTCTAGCCAGGAATGATACAACCGTACCTGCTGATCTCCTTTAAAGAAAAAAAGCACAACCTCAAGAACTCGTAGCCTATTCAGTCATGTACAAAACACACCACTGATGTCCACAGGGAGTGGTTCTTTGCATTGTCTTGACCCCTTATTTTTGATGTCTAAAACTCTGTGCATGAAATGCAGCATTACAGATGTTGAGGACGTACAACAGCACTGTAGCTGGAGGACAGAGGATGTAAGTGTGTGCCTCTGTGTGTGGGTGGTAAGAACATTGGGTAGTAAAAGCAGGGGATAAAGTACTCGTTAATTACTGGTAGAGCAAGTTTCACCCTCGAGCTAAAAACTACGCATGCACCAGGTCTCTAGTGAAAATTGCCGCTGGTGAAAATAGAAATTCCTTGCTGTAGGGCCTTTTCCTGTCAAGCTGAGATGTGTCCAAACATCAGCATCGAGATCACTGCAGTGAGTGCCAGTGATGTTCAGCTGCCTGGATCATTTAATAGAAACAACCAGTATATACAGGTGTCTATATTATAGTGATACATATATTGTATATAAAGTTAATCCCAGAAGCATTTTGACAATGGCAGAGTTTTTATGATTTTGCCTTTATACACCACCATAATGGATTTAAAAGAAAACAATCAAGATGTGATTGAAGTGTTGATTCCAACGTCATCTGCAGCCATTTTACCTCTATTTTTGGGGACTCAAAAGTATTTGGCCAATTGACTGACAAGAAGGTAATGTGTGGTCAATTCCCTCATTACATCAAGACAAATTAAATAGATAAATGGTCTGGAGTTGATATCAGGTATTGAGTTGGCATTTGGCAGCAGTTTGACTAGAGCTACCAATATGAATGGAGATCTCAATGCAAGTGAATGAGGCCGTAAGTAGGGTGAAAACAACATAAATCTACAAAAGAGATAGAGATTGAGAGATAGAAAAAAACAAAAAAAAAGCTGTGGCCAAATCAACAGCTTGGTACATTCTTAAAACAAAAAAAAAGCACCGGTGAGTTCAACACTATTTAAAGACCTGCAAAGCACAGAAGACGACTAACATGGATGATCACAGAATCCTTTCACTGGTAAAGAAAAACTCTTTAACAGCATAAACAGAAGTCAAGATTATTCTTGAGATGTACAAGTATCATTGTCACAATCTACAATCAAGAGACACCTTCATGAATGTGAATACAGAGAATATGTGCACAAGGTGCAAAACACTGGTAGCATTCAAGAACAGGAAAGCCAGATTAGACTTGGCCAGAAACACTAAAAAAAGCCTCCCATTTTCTTGGAATCAGATTCTTTGGACAAATGAAACCAAGATGAAATTGTACCAAAATGATACAAGGAAAAGTACTGTGAATGAAAAGAACAGCTCATGATCCAAAGTGCACCACATCATGTGTCAGACATGGTGGAAACAGTGTTATGGCATGGACATGTATGACCGAAATAGAAACAGAAAGAGGATATTGCGCCAAGTCAGTCACCTGACTTCAACCCAACAGCAAGCTGCTCTGTTACTGATGGGCATGCTGTAGTGGGCAGAAAGACCCACAAACAAGCAAGGGCTGAAGGTGTGTGCAGTGAAGGCCTGGCAAAGCATTTCCATATATGAAACTCATGTCCACGAGCTTCAGAATTCAGTCTTTCATTGACTGCAAAGGATTTCCAACCTCATCCATTGTTAAAATAATGTCAATTTGCACAAATCCTTTTGAACCCCTGAGAATGGAGATACTCCATACTCCAAAGTGGCTGTAATTCCTAAATTGTAAATGCCATATTTTTTAAAAACCTCATAAAGAAAAGCTGAAACTCTATTTTTATTGTTTTATTTCAAACCCATTGTGGTGTTGTATGTAGGTAAAATCATAAAAAACTCTATCAAGACTTTTGGGACTAACTGTAGCTGATCGATTTTCCACAGCATCAGAGAAGCTAATATTGGCAAGTTGCAACACAGCAATAAAAAAAATTTTTATTAAATAACGGTGCCTAGCCAGTGTCTGTGGGAACACATGGGTTAAGTGCAAAAGATGAATGTTCTTCTGCTTCTAATGGCTTGTCCTAGATTTCCCCACCTGCAGTGCCCTTATTTTTCACAGTGCTGTCTAATCCACCATTGCTCCTTCACTTAACACAAAACACTGCCTCCTACAGTGTTACTCTAGGCAGCCCATGGGAACTGCTCTGTTGAGTCCTAACTTCATCACATTTTAAGTAACACACTTTTTATGCCATCCATTCCTGGGAGAGGATTACGGCAAATACAAAGCAGACACTCGCCTCCTGTCTGCAAGCACTCTGCTGATTTATAATGCAGTCTACTGTATTCCATAATATAATCCAAAAATATTTTGCATTATTCATGCATTATGGTACTTCTTCAGAGGGATAACTTATTTGTTACCAAGCCAGTGAATAACATTAAGAGCTTCACTAGAAAAGTATACTAGTATATAGCCATTTTGTTTTTGATATAGGTCATTATAGGTGAAGTGATCAATGAAAATATTGCCGGTTGACTGGATAGTCAGTGTGTGTATGTTTGTTAACAATGACCATCATGATCTCTTTCCATGCGTAGGTCTCTCAATCTTACATTTGCATCATCCATTTCCTTCCACTGCAGCTTTGATAAGTTGTATTATTTTGTCTTAGATACATATTCTTATTTGTTGGCACATGTATTAGACTAAACTCTTAAATGCCTGTGTTTGGTTGATGTAGCCCCTACCTCTTAATTGCTAAGGGGTTAAACAGTAAAATTTCATAGAGGTAAGCAGCCCCCTTTCCACGACAGTTCTGGTACACGCAAAATGGATCTTCCTGTGAAGTACAGCCAGCAGTAGCAGATGTGCTGAACATAGCAGATCAATACGACCACAATGAGTAGCTAAGTTGTTACTTTAGAGATATTGCCTGTGTTTGTGCGATCAAAGTGCTATGACATTTATATTTCAGTCTCACTGTCTCTCTGACACACGTAGACACGTACACCCAAATGTGACACTTCATTCTGAAAGTATTTTAACTCTGTGAGAAGGCTTTACTGTTAGGAAGTTGTCATTGTATTAATTACCTCACCTCACGCCTTGTGTCATCAGGTCTGCATGGAGTATATGAATAAAAATAACCAGCCTCGCAGGGTAAATATAACCAAAGCCAATTGTAAATCATGACACACGCATCTCTCCCCAACTGACTTTACGTATGAAACACACAAAACCCCCACAGAAATGAAATGAAAGTGGTGGTAAACATTTGTAGTGAGCTTTATAATAAAGGAAAAAGAATGTGGTGAGCTCAGTTTCTAGTCAGATTATTTTTATTACCACAGCTGACTCAGTCTCTGAGTACATGCACAGGCCTTTTACATTGCTGGTTTATTTATCCAAATCATACGAGTTGTAAACATGCCTGATGCCTTGAAGCCTGATAATGGAGAAATCCTGCAGGGTGAGTGATGACGCAGCAAAAGAAGAAAAAAAAATCATAAGGACACCATGCTTGGCTCCTGGAGCTTTAAAATCCAGACTCATTCCTCCATACTGACCTCTTATTTGTTGATGTATAATAATAATAATAACAACAACAACAAATGATACTTTATTAATCCCCCTGGGGAAATTCTTTGTGGACAGGCTGCCCCTTTGAGGCACCAGGGGTCAGGGGTACAGTGTCTTGTCCAAAAACACTTCAACATGTGGCCAGGACACGGGTTTACCGGAAATTAAACCCACAACCTTGGGGTTGATAAATGACTGCCCTACCAACTGTGCCAACGTCACCCCAATGCAGAACAAATATCCTGAAGTAGAATATTCATCCTTTTATCCTAAGACTGAGCAGAACAAAAGGCTTTTGTTGTGTTTGAGGAAGTGCTCAGCTATGTTTAACAAGCAGATCATCTTAGATCTCCTCTCACCCCCCAGAAAGACAACCCTTTGAGAATTAAGTGAGGGCCTTGCCTGCTTACCACTGCCCCAATTTCACATATTGATCTGTGCATCCAGCTGTAGTGTTAAAGGAAGGCTTGTACCAACTGGATGTTGCTTTGAAAGCTTCTCTGCTGTGAATACTCACAATAAAATGTCCAAAGGTTATCAAAGGTAGAGGTTGTAGTAGTGGAAGAATGTTATCTGTGTTTGATACACGAATATCAGCTTGTTTATGTGGTGAACATAGTATCTACAACCATGTAAACCACTGACATATAACAACACTAATATAACTGTACAGAATAAATAAAAGTAAAGCCATGATTTATAGTGATTTTATTGTCCCTGCATAAACCTTAATATAATAACACACCACAGCTTCTTTACTGTTTAGTGTTTGAATATGTATTTGACTATGTCTGACAAGTGAAATGTGGAACATAAATATCCTATGTTTGACATGGCAGTACTGCAAGTATAATTTTTGTTCATCATGTGTAAAAATATGATGCTTTGAGCATCAGGAGGAAGTGAACACAGACTGTTGTCCTGTACTCTCCATGAGAGCACATGGTGCAGTGCTGTGACAGTCCGCGTTGAACACGTCTTTGGGGATGCTCCATTATTTACACTCTGCTTTCCTGTGGCCCCGATGAGACCTGACAGGAGCCACAGGAAGCTCATGAATTAAACAGAGGGGCCTAAAACCACAAGGGGAGGGTACAGGGTGATGGGAAGGCCTGGGGAGACAGCAGACAACTGGGGCAGATTGCAACGCACGTCGTCATGGCCCGAGGAGATGGAGGTGAGGAAGGGACAGCGAGAGATGACAAAGTAGAGGAAAATAGTTTGTTGTAAAAGATTATACGACGATACAAGGTGTAGTTAAAACCAAACAAGGATGGCAGTTGTAATGACAGATACAGATAGGAGAGACATAGCTAAAACAGCAGCAGTAGTCTCAAATTAGCCAGAGAGATTTTAATCCCTTAGTGATGCATATAAAATAAAAGAGTGGAAATGATGTCATGCATTCAGTGCGGTGTATGATGTCTCAGCTGCTGTCCACATTGGCTGGGCAGTGAGCAGCTTCTGGTGTCAGCCTGCATGTCCTCATGGATGGGATAACCTCATTTAGGCTGTGACTCATCACCTGCTACAGCAATACACAGTAGTTGTATGCAATAAAATACTCAGGCAATACCCTTGTTGTTTTAGTAACGAGATAAAACTTTAACTAATGGGTATTAAGGTCAGAAGCACGAATGTTGAAGATAATTTTTTTAAATCTCTTTAGGTACTTACTGTATTCTGTATGTTGTGTGTTTATATTCTTGTTGGCATTTGACTCAAGATTAAAGAAGATGTGCAACACTACAAGCTTTTGTGTATAATTTCTCAATACAATTGCAATTTGCTGGAAAATACCATACTTTTTATCTCACACACACTTTGTGTTTTATGAGACTGATATTTGTAAGTAACTTTTTACAGGAAGTGCCTCTAATGACAACCCTTTTCATTGGCCCCCAGGGAACTGCCGTCCATCTCTCATGGCAACCCTAGACGGGAAAAGGAACCGCCCAGACCATTGGTGCCAGGGTGATATCATCTGATCATCAACCTCAACTATGGGCGCTGAGCCACACAGTGCATTTCATATAGTGGAAGGTCTCCATCCTTTACTTTCCCCTTTTATATCCCAGGCCCCTTTTTCTGCAAATATTGATCTTGCAAAACAAGTGAAATTGGCTTGTCATATAAAATGGGAAGCTGTGGGCATCATATATTTGAATGGTAGCCAAATAAATTAAGCTTATTAAGTTGAATCAGTAAAAATTTTTTGACCTCAAGCTGAATGTATCTTCTCTTATTGATGCAGTCCATTAGTTGTAATAGTAGTCTGTCTGTGGAGTATCAATTGTCATTCTACTTGTGCTTAAGTGCTCTTAATTCCCTCCAGAGCCCATTTGGACAAGCGTCTTTTTAAACAATATGACACGGCACTGCAGTGCAACATTTACACACAGTCATCACACAAGATGAACCTTTACACAATCATTTACATTATTCCTGAATCAACATCCATAGACTCAAACTAGCTGCAATTTAGTTAGTCTATTTAGCAAAATAATTATGTCCAAAAGCATTTACATAAACAATGTGAATGACATAGATTGATACAGTTTGTAAACCAATGAATCTGGTCTAAATACATGCAGATATACAGACGTGTAATCTTTGCCAAAATAGGAATTGTTAATGAACCACAGCATGAGATCATTAAGAAACTAACCAGCCTACAGTATGTATTAGAGACTCCAGGGGGACACATTGGATTATATTTGGATATATATTGGATTATATATTTCCTCAGTCCAACTCTTTAATTCACACAAGACTTTATAAAAACAAGAATGGTTTATCTGAATGTATGTAAGTATCTGTGTATGTTTCAGTGTGAGAAAGGCAGACAGAGAAACAGGCAATGTTATGTTGTCGCTTAGAGTGGTTGCATTTATTTCAACAGGAAAAACTGTGACCACATCTCACAACAATATGAAGCACTAAATTTAGTGTTCGGTGATCATCTCCATTGACTTGTTGTGCTGTCTTTATCAGAAGACACAGAAATCATATGAATGACATTTTAAAGTCATTGCTGGTGTGTCACTAAATAAGAGATCAGAAACGAAGTTATGTGCACATAGTTCAAGCAGTCAGATGCCATGTTTATCACATTGCCCAATGCACAAGTCATTCTTATTGAAGTTGTGTTAATGTCATAAATGGAAAAGCATGCAAAGACTAAGAAGTCCCTATCTAAGAGTGTGACTGAGGGAACCATGTGCTCTATGTCCGCCCCTCCCCACCCCCATCGCACCACCACTCTGCCCATATGTGCATTAGTGTGGCAGCTGCAAACTCCCCTGCCTGCCCTCTGAAAAAAAGAAAGTGAAAAACATCCCTCTACACAACAGCGAAAGTACGAGAGTTTTCCTGGTCAGACCATGTCAAGCTGCTGTTGTGAGTGTCAGAAGGAAACAAAGTTCTGTTGTGTTCTGTTTTCTGTTGCAGAAAACAGTAAATCAATAATTAGTAGGAGATATTTATCTTAAAGCATAAGCCATTTTTAATTTCTCACTGTGTTAAGTAAGCAGATGCATTAATTGCATCCATGTGTGCACACATAACCTGCAGTTATTAACTAACAAAGCACCACAGTGGCTTCCCCATCTGCCTTCTCAAGCTCCCTTTGGAATCAGCAGGAGGTATAGAGCTGCAAACTGCGCCATGGCCTGTTCAGCACATTAGAAAGACACAGACACACAGAGACCAGTCAGGCACATATTGCACATATTGAGACAACAGCAGCGGAAGTCTCGGTCGGCACCAATTAGAATATTACAAGACAAGTGGGCAGGCAGGATAACAAAACAGTGTGTGCTGCACAGACACAAATATGCAGAAGGTCTCATACCTCAGTCTCTTTCACACTCTGCTTTACATACACCACAACACTCAATGAAATGTCAACTCATACACACACACACACACACACACACACACACACACACACACGACAGATC
>OMLM01014121.1:29438-50720 GCA_900302695.1 Helostoma temminkii | reverse complement strand
CACACGGCAGATCCGTTCAGCAACAGAAGGACCTGCTGCCTCCTCCAGCATAATACCCATCTTGTGCGAAGGAGGAACTGAAGTCATGTGGATTGTTATTATACTAAACAGATGAAATGTAATGTGAATTCAAAGCTTTTCTTTGTCATAACTTACAAAACAGGAACTAGCCCAAGAAAGTTAGATAGTTATATCATGGTGCAACGGTGGAAATGCTGAAATGCAAAAATATGTGGATAAATGATACAAAGCATATTCCCAAACAAACTATCATAAGCACAAAGTTTATCTGAGCAATAGCATGTAGCTTTAATGAACTACTTTTAATGTGAGACATAATTCTCAGAAACATGCCTGCTAGTGTTATTTTTTTTTTAGATGACCTGTTAAAGTTTCATGTTGCTTCTTCCATTCATATTATATTAAACTTTAAGCATCTGGTTAACTTTGGACATGGCATGGGGAGACTTCATAAATCCCATAGAAGTAATGTTGGAAAATCAGTTCCCTGCTCCAGAGGGCCTTCGCTCACGCTATCCATCCATGTGTCACTCACTCTCTTTTTAAAATTTTTATGTTACATGTGAATTATTCACACAAGTACTCACTGATTGAGACGGGGAAGAGAAGTGGGCTTGTACATTGAATGAGGAACTTGGAACATTTGAGCTAATGTGCGATGTTCACCTCAGACTCACCCACAAATGATACAAAAAAGGGTTAGTTGGTTGACGCACACTATAAAGATTTTATTAAAAAAGGTTTATGTATGATTGTGCACACATATGTGGTAAATGTGTGTGAAGAGGAAGTCAGAAAGAGAGACTGAGAAAGGAAGTGAAGATGCACATATAGCATGTCACACTCCCTGACGCATTACATCTGTATCTAATTTATGACATTTGTATGTACTAACCACACAGGATGAAAGAAGACTTAAGCCATGATTGCTGCAGCACTCTGCCCGCTTATGATACTCTTTCTGAGGCAGAAACATATTGTGTTACTCAAAACTAACAGATACAAGAATCAGCATCCACATGCGATAGATTCCCACACATTTACAACCAGCAAAGAAAGGTGGTTGTTATCATCAGAGCGCTTGAGTTCTTTAATTATTATTTATTTAATTATAAATAACTGTGCATTAAAAGGTGTGATGCTACATGTTTCACAACTATGTCACACCCACGCAGGCTCACAAAGTACTACAATCAGTGCTTATCCTCATTTGACAATGCAATTTTGCGGAAACAGAAAAGATCAGCCAGGCTGCTACACTTAGCTCATCTGCATTTAACCGTCTGCCGACACTATCCCTAGTTCTTGCAGCACACAAGCATAGACGCACAGATACACTGAGAGACATGAAGGTATACACACTACACGTGAAGCCTCATTTTTCATGCTCCCACTGTCTCACTGATTATTCCATCTCTGAACAGGTATAAAACTGGCTCTTGCATCATTTGTCTGCCTGGGAAAGACGATTATCCACATCTTCTGTGCAATCTCATTACACTCAGTCTGGGAGGATCCACAGGACACAGAGACAGAAAATGACCCCAGTCCTCGAGATAACACCACCATATAAAGCCAAATAAGGACTTAGGACTATCAGACCATGCTCATAAAACCGCAGGAGCATTTATTAAAAACAATACCAGGCTGTTGTGTCACATTAAGGGTCCACTTAAAATGAAGCGCTCTATGAGCATGCTTAAGTATATAACTGCAACTAGAGGTGCATGTTTGTTTATGTGTTTACAGCTAAGCATTTCCCTCGGAAACATTTCATGTGAAATTACTTTTATAGTTATGTGTCAAGTCAATCTTAGTCTCGAGATTTTACAGTTCGCTGTCTCTGTCAGGACTGTGCTTTAGTGTTGAGCTTCCCAAGTGACCCACAGGAATGTAAGGTGTGCCTCCTCTTGAGTGTCAGTATAGTATTTTCACACCCTGGTCTGTCCACCTCTGTGATACTGTGTGTCAGGAGCCATTTATCATGTGCAGAGCACTCAGGAAAACAAGGGAAGAAAGGTTGTCTATGACTAAGAGAACACTACAAATCAGCAGGATTTGTACATTTCTATCTATGAATACAGAAAACTTCTGATAAGACAAATCACAGTACAAAAATAAACAGAAAGAGGATTGGAGGATTCATAAATTCTGGAAATGTCTTAGAAAGAACTGACCAATAAGAAAGTGAAAAGGACAGTCTTACATGCTTTTTTTCTAGTGCTGGGACAGATCAGCATGGAGCTGGAACAGCAATGGCAGATTCCCTGAGGGCATGAGTGGAGATGAGGTCACTATAATCTAGAGGTAGGCGGAGAAGAACAGTGACACACTGCTGTAGCTGCTCAGTATCAAGATCCATCAGGTGAAGGTTAGTCCTATGGCTACACGTTAATATTATCAACGTGTAGTTCAAAGAAAAATATGTCAACATGAAAAAATGCTTAGAATAAAATATAAAAAACATTAATTCTCCCAAAATGATACCACGTATCCAGCTGCCATTACCTTGATATTGCTGCTGAGTGCCCCTCACTGTAGGTGCACCAGCTCATGTTCAGGCCATGTGATCATGTTCTTATTTTATGCTTCTAAAAATCAAGCTTGAAACCAGACGTTTGTTATTTCTCCTGGTCATGCTGCCAAGCTGCACTATAGCCATTTTCACTTCTTGTTTGTTTAAAGTTCATTATGTCTTCAGTCTGGTTTTTAGTTTACACTTTACATTTTTAGTTACTAGCTGACACTTTTTTTCAAAGCGACATAAAAGAAAAGCAGACACACAACAGCAGCCCGGAGTTCACTGTCTTCCTCAAAGACACTTTGACATGTGGCCACTCACCAATGGAGAAAAATTACTACAAACAGACTCAAAAGGATCAAACAGGCTCCAGTGGCCAAATGAGTTGAAATACTATGAAATACTTTGTCTAGTTAAAATGAACAAAGCTAGAATTTCTGTCACAAAGCCGGAGCTATGTTCAGTTTGTCTTCATCAACGTGTCAAAGTTGTACTTTAAACCTCACTAGACGATATGCATATTTCATTTCGCCATCATCGGTCAGAAACAAGGAATGGCTATTACAAAAACTGCCAGGGAAGCCTGAATGATGTCAGCCCAGAGGAATTTTTTTTCATCAATGATCAAACTGTCAATGTAACCTAATCTTTTTATCAGTCTGAGTTATGTTTATGGCACACCCTGTCCTCAGCGGAAAACCAAAGACACTTGTATACATGGTTAGATTACATTATGTGGTTGAAAACAGAAAGAAATTGACCAAAAATGATGCAACACAATCAAGAACAGATATAATGGTACTAAGAACGGACACAATACAACCAAAAATGACAAAATCATCAAACCCAGACACAAAACAAGTGCAAAAGTCCCACAACAGACTTAAAAAAGGCTAAAAGAAAGAGTGATTGTGCCCAGGGACCAGTTTTCTCAACATCAGTCCCACCTTGTATTGTTGATTGCTTCAAAACAACTATGAGAACATAATACTTACAAAAACACACAGTAACTGATAACTTGCTCATAAATATCTCTCTTGTCCGTTTGCTTCACTTTACTTCCTGACACTTTGGAAGACGTCTTTATGAAGCTGTATTTTAAGACGCTGGAAAACTACCACACGTAATCCCTTTTAATATCGATTACTCTACAAGCCTGATTTCTCGAGTACTGATCGAAGATGTCATAGATTGAACTGGTGCCGCTCTGTGTTCACTTGGCCGTGTCTGCTGGGTGACTGGAGAGGAGTGGGAGAGGGAGGGGAGAAAGAGCAGCGCAGCAGCGGGCAAGCCATCAGCCCCGAAACCCAGAAACACAGGCGAACTTATCCTGTATACGCAATAAAAATATGTTGGTTTACGACATGGTAGTTTGCATAGAAAAGCTTGTCGTTCAGTAGGTTCAGACAATAGGTCTGTGTCGTTTTTGAAATCTGCCCGAAACGGCTGGAAACTCAGAAGGAAAGAAAACAACAACACTGGAAAAGAGACGAGGATTACACACAGCAGTGACAATAAAACAACACTCCCCGACAAGTGATCTGCCTGGTGCCGAGGGAGAAGTACGACCAAAAAACGGGGAATATTGGTAAATTTCTATCCTCTTTGGAACAATTTAAATGTTTGCTTTCAGATAGCGTCTCTCTGTGAACTTTAAACTCAGGAAACAATGAAGACATAGCAAGCAAGAACTCATCAAGTGTCTCGAAGCTGCTAGCCATCCCGCTAGCGTTAGCGTGGCTATCCTGCAGTGAGCGAATGCGAGGTAAAGCTAACGCCCGCTAGTGCAGCCAAGTAAGCTAAGTTAGCTTGTCGGCTAACGCTAGCTGGCTAGCAAAACGCGGTTTTGAGAAACTTTTGTTGTTCCCCGGAGCACAAACACTGAAGGAGTATTGTAAGAACAGAGGGGAAGGGCAGGTTCCCTTCTGGACTTTTCCCCTCTACCCATTTTCCTAAAATGATGGCTGCGGAGGTCAGCACTGAGGATACTGGCTCGGTCACGACAGGGACAGGGGTGGCAGGCGGAGGAGGCCCAGAGACGGCCCCTTTCCCCTACTATCCCAAGCCGGCCAGAGTGCGAGCAACTGATTTGGGACAAGTACCAACATCTGCCTTCCGCCAACATTCAAACACCTCACCGGACTCACTTCCCGACATGAGTATGATCTGTCCCATGTCTACTGGGGATGTGACCGGACCATTGCTGCCCGCAGCAGGGAGTGGCGGAGCAGGAGGTGGACATTCAGTTTTCCAAGGATCAAGCTCAGGGACCGTGGGCGGCATGTGCTACTCTCCCACATTGGAGGGTCCAGCTAGTCGGATTTCACCCACTTCAACCGGCCCGGATGGGCCCGCAGCCTTCCCCCCACTGCCACCACCTCCTCCTCTCCCTCCAGTCTGTGTGGGGCCCGGCGGCACCATGGATGAAAGTGACATGCAGGATGGACCGGAATACGAGGAAGAAGAGGTGGTGTTTCCCCTCTCTGCGCCTCCCACAAACCAGTAAGTAGCGTTATACTGTCAGTAAAAAAGCGTCTTCTTTATTGATACCAAGACATCAACATTTTCAAGCATCCCGTGCATTTTATTGGGTTCACTTCCTTCCTGCTGTCACACATTTGTGGTCTGAAACTGTCTTGGTGTTGCCACCTGCATGTTCAGTAGCAACTTAATAATCAGCCAGCCAACAGTTATGATCAACATTTACTTACTGCCCACAAGTAGTATTTTAGATTTTTATATGTCCAGTAACCAAACAGATGTAGTCATGAGGGAATCCTAATTTGACATACCTTGCATAAACTTTACACTGGGAAACTTACTATACTTTTTAGAAGAATCAGAATTTGACAGATTGAGTTAGCTCAGTAATACTATGCACAATTTAATGAAAACTAATGTTGATAACTAATGGATTAAACACATAAGTGTACTGTGGAGTGTGCTGAAGTAGAATAAGAACACCTTCATCATCATTATGCATGCACAGGGTGACAACCTTTACATTCCTGACAATGATGTATTACAAAATAATAGAAATGACTGCAAGGTGACAAGTAATTTGTTCTGTCTGGATAGTGATCATGGACAGGCAGCATTTATATCTGTGCCATGTTTGTGTATCAAAAACCACTTTCTTCATGCTTACAGCATGGGGGTCACAGTTGTATACAAATATCTGGAGTTCGGCTTCAGTCAAGATGGTGGCAATGTAACTTTGGATAAGCCTGATACAGCCAGATGATTCACAGATAGTGCTCTTATCAATTTAGTTACACACTGGAGCCCCTAAAACACCTGTTAGTATGTCACTGTATTAGTAGCCTAACTATTTTCAGTTAGCCATTGTCTTTTATTTTGCTACGTAGGAACTAGAAATAAAAAGAAAGTTGTGATCTGGCGTAGCTCTGCCACTTAAAGCCAATTTACAGGTCTCTTCATAACACTTTGTTTGTAATTAAATTAACACCAACAACAACGTGGCATTTGAAAAGCTAAGAAATAAGCAGTTTATTTCAGAATTGCATTTCTAATTATAGGCATTTTTATAAATTTCTCCCTGACATGTGCGCAAGCACATGTCCAAACCCGTGTGTGTTGGTGTTGTAATAACCTAAATACAGCCCTCCCATTTGTTACAGTCTCATTAGAGAACTGCTGAGCTTTGTCATTTCTGGCCCTCATACTGTGAGATATGGAAGTGACTGGATCTGGAGGGTGGATTCAGCTCTTATTTTAGGAGTTGCCCTATATCTCCCTGTCAGATTAGAGAGGAAAGGGAAGGCTAGAATTTTGCCAGTCTTGGCTGAACTGTAATGAACAACCCTAAAAATAAATTTAATAATAATTATCCACTCAAGTTGAAGTTTTTTTAATATATTTTACTACTGTCAAAGTACATGTTTACATGGCTTTGCAATTGCATTCCAGTTCATCGGTTTGCAAGGTTGATGGTTTCACTATGAGTGATTCGTAGTTAGATGTTTATCTTCCACATTCACATTCAGTAATTATTCACATCACTTTAGACATTGAGTCAAAATGAAATCTACTCACACTCATTTTGGCATATTCTGAGATGGTTTACACGGCTGAGTTGTGCAAGGCACATGCACAACACAACCTTTTCCTCTTTTTTGGGTTTGTGGTTTTGGTGAATTGCTTGTAGTGGTGATGAATGGACCGGAAAGCTGGACCGCTTTTCTCTTCAGTTTCTGGTTATTATTAGATTGCAGTTTACCACTAGGTGATGTGAAACACGATAGCCTAATAAGTATCTACTCTTACATCCGTTATACTGATTGAACTTTGTCTAGATCAAACTGATGAATAGACTAAACGTTGCAGGTGCAGTTTTAGAATGGCAAAGAGAATTCATTTGTGTTGCTCTGCGGACATTTGGGTTTAAGTTAAAAATAGACTTGAGACGAAGGTTCTAAACGTCAGCTTTTTAATGGTATTTACACCTTCATGTGTTAAAAACAATGTAGCACCTCATGTACCAGATCACCCACAGTTAACTGAGCAACAGTATTAGAAAAGTAAACCAAACTCGATATTCAGTTTAACTTAATATTTTAGTTTTACTGCAGCCTGTTTCAGTTGTTTATTTAGGTGATTACTTCCTATTCTTTAGGAGGTGAACTGCATGTTGAGTTGGGTTGAGGTCTGTTGATTTATTTGGCCAATCTAAAACCTTCCTCTTTTTACCAGTGATGAAGACCTATGTTAAGTTGGCAGTGGGTTTTGATGCATTTCTCTGTTAATTTGCAGACAAAATGCCTCTGTACACATCTGAAATAATTCTACCATTATGAGTTATCATCAGGTCATCACTGAACTAATTTCAGAAGAAGCTTTGCAGGCCCAAGCCACAATACTACCTCTACCCCGCTTCACAAACACCCTGGTGTGGTTTGAACCATCAGCACTTTGGTAGAGAATAATTGAGCTCTGCCCAGTCACAGGTGGTTTTGTTTCATCCTGGTATCTGTGTAAAAGACCCAAGGCAGCTAGGTGTTGAGGGCAAGGTGCAAGTTTTATGATGCTTTATTGTGGGACCAGCTACTGGGGACCCAATATGATGGTAGGGGAAACATTGATTATGGTTACATTTGGTATTGTTTGAGCAATATGTTTAAGTGATCAGGCATAGAGCCTGATTTCTTTTTTGATTAATTTCTGGAAGAATCAACAGAATTCTTGATTATTATAATAATAACCAATAGCTGCAGTCCAGCTCTTGTTAAGCAGAACTAGACCTAATTGGTTGTGCAAGGTCACCTTTTAGTGCCTTGCTCCAACAATTAGGTCCTTTGCAAGTTTCCTGTTAATTCTTCCAGCAATTAATCAAAAAAGAAATTATTTTATTTAATTAAAAGGCAGCATTGTATATATACAAAACAAGTATCTTTCTTTACTTTAAGAACTACAAGTTTCAACATGACAAGAAGGTTGGAACAAGACTCAATGCAGGCCAAAGCTGCATGGGTCCAGTTGGCAAACCTAAACAAGCAAAGCTCAGTACCAGACTGACTATTAATTGCACTTATGTCTAAATCAAATCAGGACTGACCTGACTGAGTTTTTGACATTATTCCAGACTTTTGACACGTCATGCCCTCGCTATTTTCTCTCTTTCTATGTTGTAACTCGCACCACAGTGTAGCGTATTGTGCGACACTAATAATCATCCATGAGAAACACAATGGACTGTAAATATATAGACTAAATGAAGCTTTGAGGCAAAGAATTTGCAATATGGATTTTTTTGTAATTGAGTTATTCAAGTTCATTGAGGAATTTTTTTAGCCCTGAACAAGACCCCAGTCTTACTGCAAGTCTAACTTCATCAGGTGACTTTGTACTCCATAACTGCATGTTGTAGAGGTCCTCAAGTCTCTATTTCTCCTCCAGCTTCTCGTCACCCACATGTTGCTGCAGGAAACTAAATGTAAGACCATAATCCTTTATGTTACTCGACACACATCAAATGTGTCTGAGTCAGTATGTTTCTACCTGTGAGCCATGGTTTCAGTACAAGTCAGAGGTAGTGGAGAGACATGATTACTCAGTCACTCCATGTATACACTGATTTCCAGTAACCAGGTTACTTATGTGCATGTAAGATTTTTCTGAGTAACCTGATCACTTAAATGCATATACCTGTAGCTATTTGCAGCTTAGTTAGCATAGAATTAGTAATGGCACACAGAGTAGTGGACCAAAATATTGTTCCAATTCTCCATTTTATTCAATTAAAATAATTTAATTAAAATGTTATGAAGAGTGGTGTTTTTTTTCTGTTGAATTGAAAGATTTTCCTGATTGGTCAAGGCAGTACATATAACACTAAGCAACTAATTTATCCTGTCTCACAGGCCAGGTGTTAGCCAGTAAAGTGCTTGATTTTGCCTGGTGAAATTCTTTAAACAATGTTACATTTAAAACTTGTTGGTCAAAATGTCAGGTAATAATTCCCACACATTCATGAGATCAGCAGGCTGTTGGTCCATGACTGCACTACACTGGCTAAAATACTTGTTACACTTTTCCATAAAACCAGTTCTAGGGCAGCTAATCTCTTAACAGTTATAAAAGTGTATTGAACATAATCGCTGTACGTTACGATTACAACAAGCAGCGCATGTATGTTGGACTAGGAGTGTTTGGATGTGAGTTTAAACTTGCCAACTCGGAAACATACTTGTACATAGACACTGACATGGTTGTTGTTGAGCTCAGTGTTAGCGGCACTTTGAAGGCAGAGGCGTAGTGACGTGACGCTACGGTGGATCTCGTGTCTGTGGAAAAGCCAAGTGTCTCTTAGACGGTTGAACCAACTTTGAAGCAGCACTAGCACGAGCCTGCAATGAGCACATAGTTCTTTTTGGTCGAAAAGGGGTATTGGTCTGCCACATACCTGGGTTTACTAGCTAAGGCATCAGCAGCCCGATATGAGCAAATCGTTTTTGTCCTCAAAATTGCAGGAATTCCAAAAGAAATGACTGAAAAATGTTAATTGTCCCATTAAGGGAATTTGTAAAAATTTGCTAATATTTTAATCTAATGTTTTTTATGCTAATATTAACTGTGGGAGGAGGCTTCTGTGCTTTTAAGTTTAACCTGTGCTGTCAGTCATGTTTTTGGATGACGCAGTTAATCTCTTTCTAACTGTGGATGTAACTTTGTGTCTTTACTGGTTTATAATAAATGCTGTTGCTGCTGCTAGTTGCTTCACTACGAGCAACCTTAGCTTGCTACCAGTAATGCATCTGAACGCCACAGTCCCTCTCAATGTTGCACTTACAGTTGTTTACTTAATGTAGGTAAACCGCTTTGACATTTGAGCAAACTTTTTTTTTTTTTTGACAGTTTGTGACAGTGATCTCAGTGTATAAAATCATTAGCCACTAGCAAGATAAAAGAAAATGACAGTAATGTTAACATAAAGTTGAGCGACAGCATTACACTTCAGTGGACACAGCCCAAAGCTCAAAAGATGAGGAGATTGTTGAAAAGAAGGGTCAAAGAAATTTGGTACTGTGGACATATTTTGGCTAACACATTAAATGTGTTAGTCTGACCAAGAAGCAGCGTGGTGTGCAGTACAAACTGTGTCTGAATTAGGTTCACACAAAGACAGGTAAAAAAACTGTCTGAAACAGTGCCATCCTTTAGACCATGCGCAATGCATGACTTCACAGTTCCAGACCAAAGCAAGTGTTGCTGGTCCACCTAAACCAAACAGTTTGATACCTGTGCAACAATAACCCAACTGATGGCTAACAGGTGAACAAACACACACAAAGAGAGACAGTGATATCACAAATGTAAGAGCCTACTTTACTGCAAATGACATAATGCTAGTAAGCACAGTTGAAGATGTCAAATTTAAGCGGCTGAATAAACCTTATGTCCTTTCATCTCATAAGGAGTGAAAAAAAAGCTTGACTGACTGATTTATATGATGATGATATATCAATATCGCCTTATATGAACAAAATATTTTTTTATATTGCCCAGCCGCACTCGTGTGACATCTTAGTCATATGTTCCAGTATTTTTGCTCACTGAAAATTTTGGTTATCTGATACAAAAGGTGCTGTGTTCTATGTTGTTTAACTTATCTACAACAAATAACAGCTGCAATTTTGAACCTTTCTCCTAAAATCTCAGTACACAGCCTTCATTCGCTGTTGTGACTGGCATAGGATGCCTAAAGTTGATGATAACTCAGTTCAGGTGAATGGCTTATCACTTCGGCTGAATTGGTTTTTGATCCAACGTGACAGTGTTGTTATGTGTAAGGGTAACATCTGGTGGTGCCTGATAGATTATATCTAATCTGTAGTGAAACTTATGACATTTTATGTCAGTAAAGCAACTCATTTCTTGTGTGTGTGTAATAGTATATGCTAGATGCAGTGGGTGTTGCATTCTTGTATTTCTTTGAGTTATGTTAGCAGCCTGCAAGGTGTGTGTTGGAAGAGTGATGGTGGAAAACTTCCACACTGTTGGAAGTGTGCTGCACGGTGACTGTGAAAGCTAAATTTGGCATGTTTGCCGAGTGCAGCAGAGTGAAAATATTTGTGAGACTGAGCAAGAGACAAACAGCAGTCACATTCATTCACACCTCTGTAAACCAGTTTGTCATTCATAAACCATGGCTACAGCACTGCGATAAGAATTTCACACCGATGATAGCATAATGAAGAGGCAAAGCAAAGATATCAGGTGGCTCCAGCAGTGCATGTTCCTGTTGCCTTTACAAACCCCAGGCTCAATGCCCAAGCTTACACAAACAACACGTTGGGAAATGAGTCGTTGATTTTGAGTTTCCACGAAGATTAGAGAGGATTTTAAGTCATGAAGGGTTTCCCTGAGGAGTTGGTGTTAAGAGGAAGGAAAAAAGGGGAAAAGAAAAGTTGGATTTGAAGATCAGTGCTTGTGTGAATGAGTTTAGCAGTTGGCTGTGGAAACATTTCTGTAACTAAAGTATTAATTGAATACTCACATTAAATTGCCCTTTGTGTAGGGTGTCAGATTCAATCTAAATCTGGATCATGTCACATAGTGTCAACTAGGTTACTCCCTGTTGGCGGATGTTTGCACTGGCCAAAATGTTGCAGCACTTTTATCAGGATTTGATTAATGGGAATGGATCAGGTATTAGGTAGAAAGCTATACATAATATTACAGCCTATATTAAAGGCTCTGTTTACGCCTCATCATACAGCTCTTCCCTGTCCTCCAACCATTGTAATGTTTGCTATGTTTGCATTGATGTTTGCTAGACCAGTCAATTAAAACACCAGTTCTATTTTTATTAGTCAGAGATCTTTGTTTTACATTGGTATAGCAAAGCCTATAGATTTGAGGCATTTTCTACATGTTACACAATGTCCTGTCATGCCCTTCCAATACCCACACTGCCCAGCCTTTTCTCTCCTGCATCCTGTTTTCAAGACTTCTGGGCCATTCGCTGTGGCCTTAACAGGATCCTCAGGAGCATTTCAGTTTTGTTTGACAGTACCCATGCTTTTTGATTTGGATGGCTTTTCATTTTATTAAAGTGTGCTGAATGATGGTGTTACTGGCAGGTTTAGCTTAAGTACTATGAAACCACAGCAATGACTTCCTGCATAAAAAAGTGACATTGTTAGTGAAAAGCTAGTTTTGTGCATGTTAAAATATCCTGTCTGTTCTTAGACAAGAAATTATGTTTTAGACATGCATTTATGTTTTAATTCTGTAGCAAGAGAATGTTCTTGGTTCTGTGTTCTTGTAGAAATCAAAAGCTAAGGAAGAATATTTTATGCGTAGGTGTCAATGAAACCCATTATGACTGGAGTAATAATGATACTTCAAGGAAGCTGATTCACTGCAGGAAAGCTGAGATGTTGACTAAGGTCCTAGTGTGTGTGGGTGAGCAATAAAATCCCATCCAATTCCCTAACATTTTCAGGGTGAATTTTTAATCATGGTTGAAGACAGGTATATGTAAACTAGACCAAGACCCATGAAGGTTGCTGGGTTGTGTGGCTGTTGTCCACTAATGTTTGTCTATGTATTTGAGTGTTTATGCATAGCACATACAGTACATGTATGTTCACACAGATGTATGCAGAGATGCCACTCCCTACCCTTTACCTCAAAAACCAATAGCACGCTCCTGATGCTCAGCTTTCAAGAGAGAAACAGGGGAGAGTAAGAGAAAGAACGTCAGAGGAGGATGAAGTGGGAGCAAAGACAGCAGTGCTACAGTCTGCCTCAGTCTCAGAAAGATCAGCTTTTGTAATTTTTCAGAATAGGTTAACAAAGCAAGGTATTTTATCCAGTTTTCTTTCAAATAGTTAACACAACCGAATGCAGTAGAGTGTCAGTTTGCATCTTTGTGTTGTCCTGTTCATCTTACTTCAATGGATGTTGCTTGTTGACCCTAGCAATGGGAGATGACTTTATTAGGGTGGCAACAGGGTCACATCGTCTTGGCTTTTATGGATTTAGAGATGTCTTTACTCTGCCTTCCACGTTGGAGCTCACAGTTTTTGCCTGGCCAGCAGCAGGATCAGTGCAGTCGGTGCACCTTGTGAGATCACGGGACAGAGGAGGGAGATGCAGCAGAGGGCGAACTCGGCGTAAGTGGGGCAAAAATCAGTCTTACCTTGCCTGGCCAACAATAGACCGGTAGAAACAGCTGACTATATTCTAAATAATAAGTATTATTTGCTGTAGGAATCCAGCATAAATGTAATTGGTAAAAGTATTGTTTGTTAAAATGTGACTATCTGATCTTTTTTTTTTAAATTTTGTTTTTGGGTCTTCGCTGGTCTTTTGAAAAATATTTTCTGCAAATATAACTACACACTATAACATGACTGTTAATGTTTAATTTGTATGTGGAAAACATGAACTAGGTGCCCTGTAGAAAGTGAGTACCTTCACTGAAGCGCATTGCTAATGTACAGTAATGTAGAGTTTCATTATTTTTTGATACTGATTAGGACTGGCAGTACTTCTGTGGACATATTTGAGTACAGCCACATCCATCAAGGCCGAAGAAGATAAGAAGAGAGACAGACGCTGAAGAGAAAAGGGCCCACAAAGGAGCTTAATGAGAGACCGACTGACAGATGGAAAGACAAGGTCCAAGTCACTCGAGTCACAACAGTCTGTCTGTCCTATTAGTCTTACTTCCGCCAAACACTTGGCTCCGGCAGAGAAACAGACAACACAGATCTTTTTTTCTAGCATTTAGTAACGTAAGCACAAAAGAGGTTTATTAAAGTCCGACCCCTCATACTCTGGGTATCATTACTTAAAATAATTATGGTTGAATGGCCTGGATGCAGTAAAGTACTTTGAATATAATTTTATTATATATATATATGATTGTCTTCGAGTGCACATCAATGATGCATATGGGGAAAACATAGCATGCTTTTTAACCTTCTGTTTTTATAATACTGTATTTATATTTATGTTATACAGCTGCTGGTGCCCATTTAATTAAACATCAATTCCATACGTGCACCATGTGCACTTAATATTTTATTTTTACATTCTCCGCAGTTACTGCACAAATTAGACTAGTTCCGTTCCATTTGATAAGTAAAATAGAACGACTTTATTAACGCGCGTATTTTAAGTAAGCTCTCATATCTGATTCTGCAGTTATTTACTTTGACAAATAGGCCATTTATGTTTTATTACAGTTAGAAGAAGAAAACTATAGTGCTCGCTCTCTGTGCTTCCTCTGCCTTCATGCTTGCCACATGGTTCTTTAACTGGTGAGAAACTGCAGTTAGAAAGTTTATGTGGGATATGTGACTCCTCTCCTGTTAGAGCTCTTGTGATACAAAGTTTTTAAAGCATTCAGCCTGTGTACACAGTAAATCGTGTCATTTTGCCCCAGCCCACTTGGGTTGGACATGTTAGATTTCAGTTGTGTGCTGTTACATTGCTATAGACAGAGTGACATATTTAGGTGAACTATGCATAATGGTAACCTGATAGTTTGCATGTTTGCGAGAACATTTTAAAGGATTTACTTTACCTTCCGTCTCAAGGTGAAATGACAAAATGGATGACCTGTGAGAAAGTGAGGTTCAGGATGTGGGCGATGGGGTGGTGAAGGGTGACACCGTGGATGACTTCCTGCTCACTCACCTCAGCAGTTGTTTCATATATTAACGTTGTGTCATTCATGTGTAGTTGTGACTTGGTTAGTGTACAAAGCACAACCATTCGCCATATACTGTTAACAATAACAGTTTTATTGTTAACTTTGTTTTAGTTGACCGTACGAGAACTGTGTTCAGAGAGATAAATGCCTTGTCTCGAGTTCAGCGTCAGTAGATGAGAGAACGTGGACCTCACTGTGCTGCTCCCTCTTCATGTACTGACATGACGGGGCATTCCTCGAGCTAATAGTAGAACAGTATCTTGTCACCTCCAGTCATAGCTTATGCTCATAGTCTGTTTATCAAAGCACCCTTCCTGTCCGGTTTACCCACTTGGATAATCATGTGTCATTATTGGCAGTGTAATATTAGAACTAACTATTGTATTTACGGGAGTTAGAGTTGCAGGACACTTGATCTAAATAGTTTTTCCCCAAATCTATATATTTATAATTGTGATGTACAATGCAAAACATTCAATGTAAAGCAAGTTTCACAAAATATAAAATTATAAAATAAACAAACAAACAACAACAAAAAAACTGTTCATTCTAATGTTTCTCCTGAAGGCAAAACATAAGGTCATGTGAGATGTACAGCAAATCAAATTACAAGGCTGCAAACATTAATGCAGATAACCTCAAGGCATTGTACAATATCAAATCCTTATGGCAGAGGTTGCCGTAGCAGTAATCAGAGTTTACAGTTGGAGTACAGTCTCTGTAAATGGAGAACAACAGAAATAAACTGCATGTTTGAATGCGATGAACAGCAACCTAAATCGAAAATACAGCAAAGCAGTCTCGCCTACATATAATCCAACAGAAGGTTTGTGTTGAATATTGGTGCCTGGTATCAGTACTAGATTCATACACAGCACATAAATACAATTTTGATTCAGAAACCCAATGAATTCAATCCTGCTTTAAATGTATAATGCAAACCATTCTTTTCATCCACACTTTGAACATGTTTCTTGGAGTTTTTGTTGTAGTTATCTAAATATTTTTATTGTCAAAATGCTAAATAACATTGCAAAATCATTTTTTGCCAATATCGCACATTGCTAATGAAGATACAAGACGAAGCTTGACTAACCATTGTTAAATATTTAAACCATAAACCCAATGCCAAATTATGCATAGGCATCAACAAAATGGCAGGTTTTCATAGTGTGGTTATCTAAACATGTTAAAAACAGACTGACACTCTTGAGTTGCTGAGTTTGAGTTTTGAAGCTGGTCGCCCATCCCTCTGCTTTGTTCAAATAGTGCTGTAGTTGGTTGGCCGCTTGCTTGACATGTTGCTGACGTTTCCACTCGTTGCTCTTTCTCTTTGCTTCTTTTTCCATCAACATTGTAATTACCCTTTGATGGAAATTTAGCTATAGCTACAAGGACTTTTGTGACAGTTGTCCAGAGGCATGCAAAAAATTCTTAAATGAAACGGTATATAGAAAAATAACAATTATTGTTTGTCTTTTAGTAAACTTTATTGGCTTTGCTTTTTTGCATTTGCATTTTTGTCTGGTATATTATTATATGTCAGTATATTGATTTTGTGTTAGTTACTCCTTCGTTATGATAATGACCTTGTTGTATTGGAACTGTTGTGTACCAAATATTTGAATCAGATAATAAAAATCTAGTGTAGATCATATTTTGAGGAGCCCATGCTAAAATGACTAACAGTTGTTTATTCAAGCGTTTCCTCTTGTGTGGGTGGTAATCAACTGTTAAGCTTACACCTCTGTATGGTTAACAGTTGGTCAATGTTTTTAGGTATTTACACTACGGAAATGGTAAAACAAAAATGCCACCTCAGTGACAAGGCGTTCAGTCTCATTTAAATACTTAACGTACTGAAGTTTATCAGATCTGCTACTCATGCTGTGTTAGACAGTGTGGTGGATAGTTCCCTGGGTTTCATTGCAAATGACGTATACTATTCAAAACTATTACCAGCATCTCTGAACATCCCAGAATAGTCCAGCTGATGTATGTGTACCACAGCCTAACCCACAGCAGCAGCCGGTGGTTTGCAGCATGATGCACAGTTTGAGTGAACATTTTAGTGAAAGCATATCCTTCTACTGCAAACTTTAGCCAAAAATGTTTAAAACTTACTATGTTTATTATTAAATCTATTGTTTATCAAAAGACGGAGAAACAGTATTACTGGAATAAGGCCAGGCAAATGCTTGTGTGGTGGATGTCAAGCTACAACAATGAATCAGGTGGCAAAAATCATTGTAATAAAAAATCAGAAGAAGAGAATATAGAAGAAACATGCAAATAAACAAAACATCACCTAATTGACACTAGAGTTGCACAAATACATTTCACACAAAAAGAAAAAAGACGTTTTGACGATGTAATGCCACATCACTTACTAGTAGAGTTTATGTATTTGCTCCACGGACATTTGTCTACTGTGCTATTTACAGCACATTTCTGTATTTGGCTGTGCTGTGATGTTTGGAAACTGTAGCTGACCCTCAGTGTTATTTCATGCATTTGGTCTAAATGATTGCCTGTATACTTTTCGATAGTAGTTACAGTCTTTTTTTGCTCACTCAGTATAGACTTTGTAAGGAGTGGTGTATGTATGTGTTAGAGGGGGCTTAATTACTTGCATCATATTTTGCCGTGTTCATTCTGTTCAGCTTGTTGAGGAAGTGTTTTGCCATTCTTTGCCCTCAGTCATATAAGTCACTTTGCTCTATCCTTAAGTTATTTCCCACAGCTTCGCAAACCCCCTAAGGGCTGCTTGTCCTCGCTCTTCAACCACTCTCCATCAGCCTCTTCAATTCTCCTATTGCTCAAATCTCCTCCAAACCTACTCACTTACACTTGACTCTCTCCTCTTGAACGAACCTTCTTCAGCGTACACCATGATGGCAGACATCAACACACTTTCTGTAAAAGTAAAGACCTGTACTCACCTAAACCAGATAGGAGCTATTTGGGTTTCCTCTGAAAAGAAATGCCGCAGCACCTCATTCATCTTCTCACCACTGGATGTTTTTTCCAGTCACTGCCCTGCATTCTAAAAGCCATCAGTGGCCTAAATTTGTAAAAAGCATGTTAATTTTTTACCCCCAGCTGGCAGGCCTTGTCAAATTTATCCTCACCTGCTGAAAATTTAACCAGTGTTGTTTTTTTAAGGTTCCTGTTTAATTCAAAAAGCAAAAAGATCTGGTAGAAACTGAATAATAAAAGGTTTGGATGTAAGACTCTGAGTGTGTTAGCATTAATTCAATCAATCCTGTACTGTATGCAGTTGTATTTACTGTATATGTATTGCTCAGCACAAATGTGTACTTTGTTGCTTAACATGCTTTATACTTTAGTAACACAGTTTCTTTCAGTTATAGTTAATTAAATGACTGTCCATCTGTCCTCCCCTCCATTTTCTCCTTGTCTTTCTGTCTCAGGTGGTACCATGGCAAGCTAGACCGAACCATTGCTGAGGAGCGGCTGCGCCAGGCCCGCAACCCTGGCAGCTACCTCATCAGGGAGAGTGACCGCCGGCCCGGTTCCTTTGTCCTGTCTTTTCTCAGCATGACCAATGTGGTCAACCACTTCAGGTATGAAGCAGGAAGTTGTGGGTTAAGCCTGGATCTGCAACAAAAACACAGTGCTGATAATATTTTTGTTTAACTATTTATTTATTATTTAGTTTTTTTTTTTATTTTTTACTTTATTATTTCCTGCATCCCTGAAGTCTCATTTGTGTTTACCATACCAGTTGTAGAAACTACATAGACTGTGCTAACACCACACAAATACTTCTGGGTGGAGTATTTAGTAGAATATTTGGTGAGACAGATTTTTTGTAGGTTCTTTACACATTGTTGTTAGCATGTAAAACAGGACATAATATGAAATCTCACAATAGGCAGGTAGCATACCTCCCTCAAGTATAAGAAAGTACAGAGAGTAACAAACACTAAGAGGAAAAGTGAAGTGAGGTGACACTAAAGAGCGAATGTTTAGGTTTGAAAAGTGGTTTCAAGTGGTCTGTCATCTCATACTACTTTTGTAACAGGCATTAATAATATCCCATAAAATGCGACATGATAAAGTACTAACTGGTGCCACTGGTCAGTAAGTAGGCATTGTGCATATACAGTTCACAACCAGATTTCAGCCATTCCTGGTGGGTTTAACTATGAGCACTTTTTTTCATTTTTTCCAAATGACTTAATTTAAGCTTGATTTATTTTTGATGCACATTTTAAGTCAACAAGAGTCTGTGCGTTTTAAAGTATTTCTTGCTGCTGCTGCTTTACTGCTCGTGTCTGGCATGCCAGTCCTAATTTTACACTTTAGAACGTACAAGGTTTAAATCCTGAGGCATGTCAGAGTGACATCATCTCTTTTAAACACATCACTCTGGGCCCATGATGTCACTGATGCTGTAAGGAGGGAGCCTTCTGTAAGGGACTTATGAACAAAAGATTAATTACATAACACCTTCTCTTTAAAAGGTTGTTGTCCTTAGATTGTACAGCCAGCAAATGAGTAATAGCAATGTGCATTAAAAGCCCTCAATCCAAGATCAACTATGCTTATGAGCATTGACAATTACAACAGATATAGTTTAGGGCAATATTTTTACCATGCCATTATAATCCATCAGTGTGATGAGTCATAAATTCAGAATATACTTTTAATTGTTGGATTCCTCAGTGTAGCTATGTCTCTCTTTTGCTCTCACTGTCTGAAATCCTGCATAGATGCTGTAGATGTATGGTATTCTGACATTTAAAGATATTTTGTTATAGCTTTGAGCTACATCAGCAGTACAGGAGCACTGATGAAAAACAACCATGACATAGATAGACAAATGTTCTTTTAAATTACACATTACATATACCAGTTGAATATTTTCTGTTGTCTTCACTGCACATTGATTAAAATTTTAAAATAACTGCTGTCTTTGTTGTGTTTCCCCAAAACAGGATAATCGCCATGTGTGGGGACTATTACATTGGTGGGCGGCGCTTTTCTTCTCTATCAGACCTAATTGGTTACTACAGCTATGTGTCTTGCTTACTCAAAGGGGAGAAATTGTTATCACCAGTGGCACCCCCAGAGGTGAGACTTGTGCAGTACACAGGAAACAGTTAAACACTATAAACGTCATATAAAGTTGCTTACAGCATATTTAAATTTTGCAGCATTACCTACAATTTAGCATTATTTGAAATTTCTACATTAATGTCATTATTTTATATATTTTTTTGTTGTATTTTACAATAATGTTGTGGAATATACTTTGTCCAAATAGAAGTGTCAGATTTGAGAAGTAATTGTGTTAAAACATTTTTTCCCTATTAGGATGCATGAATGTGATTTCCTTCTTTTAAAACAGAATCTTGATAGCTTGATTAAAATATGATTGGCAGCTCTTCTTTTTAGTTTTGGGTCACCACCTAGTGAATTAGTGGTCTGTTAATTGACTAAACTTTTCCCAGAGATCACATTTTTTTTAAGTGTGACAGGAAGCAGTAATGCATTCACAATGAAACCTTATCTGCTGTAACATTAAAATGTAAAAAAAAACATAAAAAAAAAATACTTTGACCTTATACAGTTGAAAATTTACCTTTTTTGGGGTAGCCTGAAGTCAGCCTTGATTTCTTTGTTCAGCCACTTGCTGAAATTAGTCATTTTTACAGCTTCCTTTTCTTTTGCCTTCGGGCATTATTCAGAATGGTTTAAGGCCAAGCTCAAGCTAATGCTAATTATCTTTTTTGCCAAGTGTGATAGCTCCCAGAGGGAGTTATAGTAGAGTACTTGATTTTGTGAAATAATGAGGGGATTTAACAGGGACAAGGTTTTGGATGTTGCTTTATCTTTGTGGGCATGTTTCCACAGCCTGTAGAAGACAGGAGGAGAGTCAGGGCCATACTTCCATACACCAAAGTGCCAGATACTGATGAGATCAGGTGGGTACCTGTGTATAACTGAACAAAAGAGACTTTTATTGTCATTTACTTATGTAGCAAAACATTTTCATATTGAAAGTAATTACTTTCCTCAAGTACTCTGATAAATATAATTCATAATCTTTAAGACACAGATAATTTTAATAGCGTTTGACTGTATTGCTCTGCAAGAGTTGTCTTCAGTTTTTTTTTTTTTTTTTTTTTTTTTGCAAGTCACAGGCCTTCACTTCCCTTTACATCTGTCTAGAAAAAGCACCGTCTGACTTGTTAATGAAAAACAGTATTACCAATTGCCAAGTCATTGAGATGCTGTAGACACACTTACTGATGATCCCAGCTATCCCTGATTTTCTAAATCTGACAAACATCTGCCTAAAGTAGTTCTTCCAGTGAGCCACAGGCTTAACTGGATAGTCAGACGTGTGGTATTTACCTCAAATGTTATGATCCAGAGGAGACACCTGCTGGTAGTGTTTGGGTATTACAATTTGCACTAAATAAATACATAATTTTTATTCCAGTTGGACATTTTAAAGTTACAGATCTGCTGATGATGAAGAATTTCTTCTTTAAGATTTCAGTGCTTTGATAGAGCATAG